>CM048049.1:21960000-21980000 GCA_026259375.1 Verasper variegatus
TGTTAAGTTACTCTTTAAAAACAACTGTGGGTCATGAAGGAACAAGACGCTGGAAGATAAGGTGTAAAGTTCTGTATCGATCCTACGATGAAAGCGTCTTTGGGAATCGATCCACCGTCACTTCCCTGATCTTTGCTGCGGAAACCTCCTCTCGCTCCTAACTTCAGATTGTTAACTATCGACCATCTTCTGTTCATGTGTCTGAAAGTGTTCGAACACACGTTCCTGCCTCGCTCTGAGCGACTCACTGTGTTTTTTACCGACTGACGAAGCAGAGGCAGAGTCAGTCTGCTGGTGTCGTCTGTAAACACGGAGCAGCTGAGTGTTTGTTAACAGGTCTCGTATCGCCATCGTCAATTAACGGAGTGGAAAGTGCTGAGCGCAGGTCTGGAGGAGCGAGATATCAAAAACACAACAGTGTGTAATGAGAGCCCTCTCCACGGGGCCGCCAGCCAATCAGGGGGCTCCCTGGGTGGATATCAAAATGATGTCAAGCAGGCTCGTTCTCCACCGAGAGGCTCACCTGGTTCCGTGATGACACAGATCCAGTTCTCTGCATCAGACCAGTCGACACACTCACATCCACACTAACAACCTGACGACATTCTGGAGAAATAGTCTTATTTACCATGTGCTTTATTTTTGTTATATAACAGTGTTTGAACTGGAAGAGAAAACTGTTATTTTCGGAACCTGACTGGATTTCTGGGGGCGATGCTGATGTTGATTTATCAGCTGATACAATGAATTAGTGAGAAATGAACGTGTGTGTGTTGCTGTGAATGACGAGGGAGCCGCTCTATCACTTTGTACGATCATATTCCTGTCGGGGCTCGTGCTTCAGGACCTAATCGCTCAGTAAATAGCGTGAAGCCACAAGTTATCTCATCTTGTGCTGTTATTTTGGTTCTGACTCCATTTTGTTCCTCTGTCAACACAATGTGTTGTTTTCATTTCAGCGGCTCTTGTTTTAATGTAAATACAGAGTTTACAAATCCAGTGACGCTAATGTCTAAAGTGCTCCGAGCTCATGGATTTTCAATGAATCAATAACGGATTCATTTTGACCCTCTACACTTTTCAATATTTTTCAGTCAACCATTTATTAAAGAATAAAGAACATTTGAAGACATCACCTTTGGGACAATGGAAATTAGCTGTGATGGTTCCTCCTCCAGCGAATCCGGGTTAGAACCGAGCCTTGGACTGAAAAGTACAACAAACGTGCTATGAAACTAAAATCAGGAGCTAAAAGATGTTTGTCATGTGACATTGTCCCTGGTGTCGTACTATGGAATATGATTTAAAAAGCTATAGGTAACGTCACCATCCCTGTTCTTAACACAGCCCTGTGGGGGAGCTGAACCAGTGTCAGTGCTGTGATACAGACATTCAGCTCCACTAATGGACCAGTCACAACTGTCAAGCAGACATGATGTGGCCCTCAGGCTCTATCGTCCCCAGATGTCTGGGTGTCGTCTCAGCCTCCGAGCTGCGGATCCTCCAGCTGGCTGACAGCAGCAACAGGAGTCAGCAGCACAGAGGAGGAGGAGCCGGGGTTCTGAACCTTTTAGACTCAGGGAACCAGGACGGAGAACCTGGATTGATCGAGTGAATTGTCAAGAGTAATAATTTCCAGTTGAGTAAATCCTTATAAGGAGAAACTGGGCTGTGACCCACAAAGGATGTGGGAATGGCCCCTGACCCAGACAATAAACCACTGACACTGTTGTGTTGTTGTTGTTGTTGTTGAGCAGCTTCTTGTTCTGACCCCCCCCCCCCCCCCCACCGCTCCTGAACGTCTCCAGACACTCAGGTGGAAGAGCCCTGATCATTTATTGATGACCCAGCGGCCCAGCATCCTGTTCGGTGCCGTGCGTGAGCCTCTGTGGTCATTGTCTGGAAAAACATGCAGAAAGTGGAAGGTGGAGTGATGGGGCTCGTCACGTTGTCAAAACAAGGTCACGTGATCGCAGCTCGTCACGCACGCCGGCGAGGAGTCGGTAGCAGCCGGCCGCACGGAGATGAGTGATTCATCTGCCGAGAGGGAAACAGGCGGCTAATGGACCTGGATGTGCAGCTGCAGAGGACAGAGGGAGGAGGGGAAGTGAAGACAGGAAGCTGAAACAGAGACTCCCACTTCAGGCTCTGAGGCGAACTGACCAGACAGCTGACATACAGGCTTTTGTCCTTGAGTGTGTCTGTTGGTGTGAAGCTATTGAGACAAACGGAGCTGCTGCTTGTGTGCACACACACAACATGTTTCCTACATGTGTCTGCAAACCCACCGAACATCTACACACAACAGGCTCAGATACGACAAATCCATAAATTGATTAGTCCCTTGTTTTCTGAGAGATCATCAGGTGCCGTGACCAATTATCACTTGGTCCAGATAAATGAAATGTATTTTATTTAGTTGAGCATCTATGGTGGTGTTCAAGTGTTTTCAGTAATTCAGTAATTAGACTTCCCAGTTGTTGATTTACAGATGAGATGCAGGTGGAACTAAACCAGTGGTGGTTTAGACATCTAGTCATTTAAAATCAATGTTTTATTCCTGGTTCCCAAATGTTCAATCAACCAAAAAAATAAGCACATCTTTTCCTGAATGCATTACTTTTCTTTCACGTGTTAACTGAATCAGTTACAGATCCTGTGCTGAACGTTTGTCGGAGCTTCAGCAGAGTTAATGGTGCAGACTACCTGATAACTGTGTTGATCTGTCGTCTGAGGCAAGAATGAACTCATCCCATAAATGTGACAACACTGATCTCACTTGCAGTGAATCTGTTCTGTTGGCTTTTGGACTGAGAAGTTCACAGATTAGAAACCCTTGTTTTCTCTCTTCTTTCCACTGCAGCGAGGTCGAGGTTCAAATCCCTGCACGGCTGATAAACTCCAGGTGAGGAAAATAAATGAAGTAAAACCTTTGTCTCTCTCTGTAAAATTCTCATTATTGGTTTTCGGCACCTGGGCTTCGTGCTGATTGTGGCTGTGCATATTTGCCCGAATATGCAGCGGACCAGTGGAGAAATAATGGGCCACAGTGTACTGGCAGCGTTTCCAGGCCATGAGGTTGGCAGTAATGCAGCGAGCGGAGGAAACCGGCTGGTGACTGAAGCTCGGAATGAGTTTGGCCGACGGAGACGGCTTTTGAAAGGTGAAACAAAGTAGGTTATCATGAAAAGTATGAGCAGTTTGTTCCAAAATTCAAAACCAAATTAGATTTGGATGATAAAAGTCGGTGGGGAAAAGAAAAGTTTAGTGTAGCTCTTACTGCCCCGGGCTGTTTAGTGCTTTGGCCTCTGAGGAACAAAACAGTTTATTGTCCTCTGGAAGTAAATGAGCTCTGAGTCAAAGAAAGCTGGTTCGACAGGAGGTAAAGTTACATGAAGAGATGACAGGTTTTTCTAACGGGGTTGGGCAGCTGTAATGTTTTGTAGTTTCTTTATTTTTCCGTGAACGTGGAGAGGAATCAAAGCTAACACCAAGTGTTGTGTAGAAGAGCTGGAGCCAATCGCATCTGACATCAGGCGAGAGGCGATGTCACTAGGTCCGGATTCAGAGGCCACATCCCTCGGAGGCTGCATCTGAAGGCCGACTGTGGCCTGATAAGGGTGACCCATTTTGAAGGCTCCTCAAAATGTGGCAGACAAATGCATCCTTCCATCTGAGCAATGAAGGATCCAACGGGTCGATGGAACGAGGAACCTTCGCAGGAACCTTTCCACTGCAGGGACATTCCTGGGGGAAATCTTTGTAGCCCCCAAAGAGTCGCTGCTTGGGCCTCGTACTTCACAAAAAGCAGAGGAACCAGTGACTTGAGGTTCGGTGTCAGGACCCGGAGCCTCGCTGCATTTCTTCAATGCACAATCAGGCACTCACAAGTTCACTGAGGACACAAGCTACCGTGAGATCTCAGACTTGCTCGGACACATGAGCCAACGATCCTCATTTAATGTAACGCCTGCAGGCTCGTCTCATAGCAACACTGAACCACAATGTGCCAAAACAGCTGAGCTGAAGTTCTGCTGTATCACATTGCATCATCATCAGATCCAAACCCCCGAGGCAGACGCTGGTGTGAAGTTGATGCTGAAGAGCAGATCTCTAAACTCTCAGACGATAATTGGATCGCTTCCACCATGTTGTCAAACTTTGAGTCGCTTGGCAACGAGGAAGATGAAGCACACCTTGGTGTGAGCGCGAGCATCGCAACAAAGCTGCCATCAGATCACAACCACAGAAGTCAGAAGAGGAGAAAGAGAGGGGAGGAAGAGGAGGATGAAGAAAGAGAAGAATTCCCCTCGTGATCTTTTTAATCTCCATCATGTTTCCTCTGATCCGGCACCAGGTGTTCAAGCTGCTCCATCGTCTCTCTACCTTTGTCTTCTCTGTCTCCTTCAATCTCACTCAGGCTCGCTCGCCCACCCCCTGTCACACACACACACCTGCATACACACACACACACACACACACACACACACACACACACACACACACACACACACACACACCTGCATACACACACACACACACACACACACACACACACACCTGCATACACATTCATACATAAAACCTGGAGACACAGAATAACAATAATAAATTCAGAATACAGTTTGTGCAAATTGACACAAACACTTATGCAAAAATAATGATGCAAATAAACAAAAAGGACAAATACACACACACACACACACACACACACACACTCACACTCACACATGTGCACACATGCACATGCAGGTGGGCTGCAGCACGTCTCCCACCCTGTAATTAAATTCTGTGTCCCCCACCTGTGTTACAGAAGCTGATCTGACTCAAGGTAATTACAGGGCTGCAGTGGAACAACACACACACACACACACACACACACACACACACACACACACACACTAACATACCACCTAACCCTATTACAACACCACAAAAGAGGGAACGCACACTCGTACAGATGCAGACACACACCTGCGACAGAGCAACACAACACACACACACACACACACACACAGCTCAATGAAAACAACAGGGGAGTTGCATCACACTGCTCTTTGTTTTCCATCAGGGCTTCACTGTTCACTGCTGCTGTCGTGTGTAGATTTCATCGAATCCAGATTCAACATATACACAAACATTTCAATATAAACGTGGGAATAATACGAACAAATAAAGCTGAGACTAAAGTGACGTTATGGACGTAGGAGAACATGTCATATGCACAACAGAGGCTGAGCGACAGATACAAGATAGTATACGTGCTTGATGTGAAATGCATCCCAGGCAAATACAGGTCTGGCTTCCTGTGAGGATGGCAAACACTTTATGGATCTTTTACTATACCAGCGGAACAGGATTTCTCCCGGTGCTGCCGATGGAGAGAGACTGCACACAGTTCAAATCAAATCATCGCACCATCTCACCGCTGTATACGAACAACCAAAGACGAGTCCTGACTGTCATGAACTCTGCTCCACACTCACCTCAACCCTAAGAAACATCTATGGAGGCACTTGAAGATTCGAGGAGTTCTGTGATGCCACAAGAAGCGAAGCACTGTCTCTCTGTGTGTGTGTGCGTGTGTGTGTCTGTGTGTGTGATGAGCATCAGGGGAGTTGTCAGATGAGGGGTTCAGTTATTCCTTAATGAATTAAATTACAGAGATTGGAGCGTACATCAGAACCGAGCTCCACACTCATCCGCGGCCTCCCGCTCCTCCTCCGCCTGTTTACACTGTCACACGCGGAGCCAAGAATGGTGGAGGATTTATGTTTGGGAACCGGCGGCCGACAGGAGCTTGTTGCTCCGCGGTGGCAGATTCAGCTCGGCTGTGGAGCCAAGAGGCCGAACGTCTCCACAGCCGAGACTAATCTCTTCATTTACTGCGCCGCTCACACTCATTTGCTTCCACTCTCTCTCTCGGTCGCTCTCAGCAGTGAGTGTAAGACGGTTTTCAGCGTCACGCGGTGGCATTTTTCCCAAACACATTCATGAGAAGACGCAAACCGTCGTCTGCTCGGGTCAGTTCCACGTTATACGACTATTCTTCTGGGGGTTTTTTTTGGTAAGCACTGCGGTGGTGGAGGCTTATTCTCGCTCGGATGCAACTGCCAATATGACACGTACAATTTGTGTCTCTTGCTGGAGCCTCTCTATAGCATCTTAAAAAAGGCTGAAGAGCCAAACTTTCCAAACTGCCTCTCTCAGCCACAGTAACTCACTGTGACTCTCAGCGAACACACGATGGTCTGACCTGTTGAAGACTTAAATCTAAAGAAAAGTGATTTAAAAAGCGAGCACTTGACACTTGATCTGGATTCAGAACCGGTTTCCTTTCAGACCTGCTCTTTAAAAAGTCAACGTTCTCTTCAGCTCTGTGAGACTTGTATACCTGAGATTTACACTGAGAGAGAAGCAGCTGTGACATGATTCTAAAGCTGTGTTTACACTCAGGAATATGTTCTGTCATTGTGACTCGTGTGTTATAAGAGGGTCTCATCATCGTCCATTAATCACACCACAGAGAAATGAAGCCTCACCAAGCTGCCAGACTGACATTGTATGTTTTCATCAGAGTGAGGACGTCAACATGGTTCAAGTGTTTGTCACGTCTTCTACGGCTTCAACCAAACAACCTGTTTCCAGTCTACAGCGGCACACATGTGTTTTCAGGTTTTTTAGTAAGGATGGAGATTATTTTTTAATCAGAGCTAAAATGCTCATCTGCATAGAGATGTAGGCCAATCGACAAAACCCCTCCCCCAGTTTTATTTGATGCAAGAAAAAGGAGAGAGCAACATTAACGTTAAAACCCAATAATTCAACAGTCAAACGTGAAATGTCTATTTCAATATCTGTATTTAAAAAACTTAACATAGAGGCTGGAAAACATGCAGGACATCTTAGTGTTTGTAAGTCATCAGGACAGAAGTCGGCCAAGAGAGGAGACGTGAAGGTCTTCAACCTTTTCCACCTTTAAACCTGATGCCTGGTTCTGTCCTTTCTTATAGACTCTATATGCAGAGTAGGGATACCTGAGGGGGGGGGGGGGGGGGGGGGGGGGGGAGATCCCTCTGAGGTAAGCTCCTGGGAAATAATTGGGGTGAGGGAGGCTGTGGTGTTCAGGGTGGGATGCGGATCAGGGAGGGGTGAGGTTGATATACTGATGCAGGAAAACGCAGTGCGGTGAAGGAGGGGGGAGGAGGTGGGTGGGTGGGTGGGTGGGTGGGGGGGGGGGGTTATTAGGAAAATGACTCTGGCAGCAAACCAAGGCTGCGTGGTCCAGGCCTGGGAAAAGAGAAGTGCTCCCGGGTTTCTCTCTCTGCGAGGACCAATATGAGGAATCTGCAGAGAGACATTTATAGAGAAGGGGACATTTGAGGTTGGGGACTGTTCGGGTTTGAATCCATTGGGGACCAGTGGCAGGACTTTGGTTCTTTGCTTTCCGTGTAAAACCAGATATAAAAGTAGAGGAATGCACTTAAAGCTGTTTGTGATCCGACATTAAACAAAAACACTTTTCTCTTGTCAAAGTCAAAGTGTGTAACCTCACTTGAGACGACTTTCAGACACAGACACACTATGTGCACAATGCGTCGGCCACTTGTGTCGGTCCCTCACGGATTCTACTTGTTCCCTCAACCACATGATTTCACTTCCTCTCTCACAGATTGATTTAATCGGGGCTCGGTTGTCTGACCTAATTTGGTCTGGACCCTAAAAAGGAGGTTCGGTAACTGAGCCTCCTCGGTTTCGGAAAATGAGGAGATGTGAATTTGGAGATTGATATTTTTAAAAGACGCCTCGATGTCGTGACCTCATGAAGCTTTTCCCACCTCCACCAGAGATGAAGCGAGGGATTGAAGAGGGGATCACAGAAACACGCTCTGAACAAAGGCATGAGAGTTGGGTGGATGGAGAGAGGCAGTGAGATGAAGGATAAGAGACGAGGGAAGGATGAAGGGAAAGAAAGAGACAACAAGAACCACCTCAGGGAAAGAAACAGTGTCGTCCTGTCTTTGTAGTTCTGGAAACAGGAAAAAGGAGGAGGAGGAGGAGGAAGAGGAGGAGGAAGAGGAGAAGGTGCGCTCCTCTTTTTAAATCCGGTGTTTTTCCCCCTCAGAGTCATGCTTGGAGCCAAACAATGAAAACTCCGGCTCAGCTTGAAGAGAACTCGGGTCGAACTCCTGCGTAATCAAGGCTCATTAAGGAGGTTTCTCTGCGGCAGGAGGAATCGTCTCCTCTCGCCTGAAGCTCCGAAGGTCAGCGAGGTCACAGACACTGCAAAACCAACCGCACAACTTTATTCCTCCCTCCCTCCCTCTGCTGCAAAATTAAGTTTCAGTTAAAAGTTACCGAGGAGCTGCGTAGGTATCGTCGGCCCTCGGGGGGGAGGAGAGCGAGCGAGGGTGGGTGGAAAACTCAGAGCAAGTTGACCTGACAGCACAATTACACAGCGTCATAAACCATGAAACTATTTTCAGGCCGTGTCAGGAGAAAAGTCGACCTGAAACAGGAAGGGGGGGGGGGTGTTAATCTCGGAGGGTGGCGCACAGCGTAATTTAATAGTTTTTCTCAAATCTTTGTGATCCCGACGACTCGAGGCGTCGTTCTGTTTCAAGTCGGGCTCAGACGCTGACGAGAGCGAGGGGACGATAATTCCCTGAGACAGCTGGAGGGCCCCCCCCCCCCCCTCCATGACATTTTCACGCCGTCTAATAATCTGTTAAAACGACTAATTCGGCTGCACTTCAAATGAACCGGTCACAGTCACTGAATCTGGGGATTTCTTGTTTTTCCGTTGTACGAGGCCCTTTAGAACTCTTGAGTTCAACAAGGGACAGTTAAATGTTGGGGACAGTTAAAGGTTGGGGACAGTTAAAGGTTGGGGACAGTTAAAGGTTGGGGACAGTTAAAGGTTGGGGACAGTTAAAGGTTGGGGACAGTTAAATGTTGGGGACAGTTAAAGGTTGGGGACAGTTAAATGTTGGGGACAGTTAAATGTTGGGGACAGTTAAAGGTTGGGGACAGTTAAATGTTGGGGACAGTTAAATGTTGGGGACAGTTAAAGGTTGGGGACAGTTAAATGTTGGGGACAGTTAAAGGTTGGGGACAGTTAAAGGTTGGGGACAGTTAAATGTTGGGGACAGTTAAAGGTTGGGGACAGTTAAATGTTGGGGACAGTTAAAGGTTGGGGACAGTTAAAGGTTGGGGACAGTTAAAGGTTGGGGACAGTTAAAGGTTGGGGACAGTTAAATGTTGGGGACAGTTAAAGGTTGGGGACAGTTAAATGTTGGGGACAGTTAAAGGTTGGGGACAGTTAAAGGTTGGGGACAGTTAAATGTTGGGGACAGTTAAAGGTTGGGGACAGTTAAAGGTTGGGGACAGTTAAAGGTTGGGGACAGTTAAATGTTGGGGACAGTTAAAGGTTGGGGACAGTTAAATGTTGGGGACAGTTAAATGTTGGGGACAGTTAAAGGTTGGGGACAGTTAAATGTTGGGGACAGTTAAATGTTGGGGACAGTTAAAGGTTGGGGACAGTTAAATGTTGGGGACAGTTAAAGGTTGGGGACAGTTAAAGGTTGGGGACAGTTAAATGTTGGGGACAGTTAAAGGTTGGGGACAGTTAAATGTTGGGGACAGTTAAAGGTTGGGGACAGTTAAAGGTTGGGGACAGTTAAAGGTTGGGGACAGTTAAATGTTGGGGACAGTTAAATGTTGGGGACAGTTAAAGGTTGGGGACAGTTACTGTTCCTCAGCTCATTGGAAGGAAGGATACGATTCAAACAAATGTTTTTTCAGCCTCGATTTCATTTCCTTGTCTCTAACGTCGGGTCTGATTCACGTGTGCACAACTTCTGACTGAGCAGCAAACCTGAACTTAAAAAGACAGATATATTATATATATATATAAATATATATATATGTGGAACTTTTAGAACTTTTCCAGGACTGTGGGAACATAAATCATTTTCCATAAATTTTCCCCCTTTTCAGAGCAGTAATCGTCTTTAATGCAGCAGCTGCACACCTGCAGAGACGTGTTGATAAGAGGAGCTCGACCCAGAAAGAGACGTCAAGAAGCTGAGAAAAGAAACGGACACGTTTTCTCTTTCTTTAGAAACTTCTGTTCCTCCTGTTTTAATGAGAAAGTCGCTCACACACAAACATCTGCAATGAAGAAAAAAACACGAGACAGCAGTCCTTATTTTAATGGATCAGTTTGTCCCTTGACGTCTCAATCGTCCCCTGGTGGACGGCTGAGGTATAGGTCATAAATCTGTCCTCCTCCATGTTAATTGATGGGACATTCACCAGACTAATTTGTAAAAGTTCACATTTTGCTCAAATTTAAATATTGAAATATTATATAATGGGGACAAAATGGGGATTTGAAGTTGATTGAAAACTTCTAAACTTCACAGGAAAGTCTCAAACGAAGTAAAACACGTGCAGAGAGAATATTTAAAAGATAATAATCACAGAGAGTTGAACACAAAGGTCAGAAACTCAAAGATGCTGGTAACATTTGGTTTTTGCCCCGACAAGAAGAATCTGAGCGTGTAAAGACTCAACATCCACCATGTGACGTAAAGGGTTCAGATTTCCTTCCACTCACCTTTCTACAGAATCTCTCCACACACGCCCTGAGACGCCTCCGGAAACAATAACATCAGGAAACCACGATACTGTCCCTGCGTTAAATGATCCGGAGAAACCTCCTGTCTGATCAGAGGCATTGTTGTGACAGGAGCTGGTGTCACGCCACCGTCGCCCTGACGCTGAGGTTCAGGACGAGGTCAAACCCCTCAGAGGTGACGAGGAGGAAACCGAACGAGAACAGAGACAATGAAACCTCGAGAACAAAACGGTGACGTCAACACTGAGGAAAAGAGATTATTGTTACACAAGCAAGAAACAAAACATTTAAAAAGCTGGAAACACAATGATCAGTGGTCCTGATGGTACAAAGCTCAGTCTTCTGATTAATCTGATTGTTTTAGTCTTTGTCCTGCGATAGATTCATCAAAATGAATGTGTTTTAGTTTTAGTCCTACAAGTTTCTAAACTCTGGAGCAATTAACCATTTAGACCTAATCACAGACAATGTGATTAAAGAGCTGAATGAATTAAAACCACACAGCGTCCGTCGTCTGCTGGAGAATGAACGTGATGTAAAGTCAATATATTTGTTTAACTCCTCTTGATGGAGCCGAGACGTGAGCTGAAGAGCAGAGGCCCAGTTTTCAGGAAGGACTTTCTAATATTCTGCAGACACGCTGCATCACTTCAGAGGCGTCGTAGCGGCTCCGCAGGGCGACTGACAGACTGACAGACTGACAGACTGGTCCCCCCCCCCCCCCCCGGGGGAGGAAATGTGTCCCCGAGTCAAATTAGATCCACTGACATCCTCCTCGGCTCTGCCTCTTTCTCGCCGCTTTATTGGCTGAGCCCGCGGTACGTCTCGGGCCTCAGAAGACGAGTCGTGGGAAGCGCCGGCGCCGAGGACACACGTGGCTCTGTCACAGATGGCACCGCCGACGAAGAGGAGAACATCATGCTCTACTGGGGAAGCGTCAAATTGAATTTGTTGGAGGAAAAGGAGGAAAAGAGGTGTGCGGAGTTAGGTGCTGTCGTTTTAATGTGGCTTCCTGTCTCACACACACACACACACACACACACACACACACACACACACACACACACACACACACACACACACACACACACACACACACACATGCAGAGTTAAATTGCCATTTTTCGAGGAAATATCGGTTAAAAAAAACACATTTGCCTTCAGTTTCTGAAAGTAAATGCTGCACTTTATTGTTTAGCACCAAAACTTAAAACCTGTTAGTTTACTGGACAAAGTTTCGATTTGGACAAATTGACAGTTTAGGCTCTAAACTCTGAAGTTAGAACAGATTATCAATAATCATTTGATCGGTATGATTAATTATCAGTCGTTACTAATTGTAGAACTTCAAGTCAGACTCTAAAATGAAAGCACAGAAACGATATTGAGTTAATGTTTTTATTTCTGAGCTTTAATTTCCACAGGTTGTTTTCCCCCACAGACGAAGAACTTAGTATATGATTGACAGCTCTAAGTGAGTGAGTCATGGAGTTGGTTCTATCTCACATCCTGATTAAATGTTCACGCTCTGAAAGTGCTGATTTGAAAATTAGGAAACAATTACAATTGGAATTCAATATTTTTGTGTACTTTGTGAAGTGTATTCGCACCACATGCATTAATCATTAATTAACAAATTGATTTTAATAATCAGAGCCTGTGGATGCAGATGTGTGAACGCAGCCTTGTCAACCCCCCCCCCCCCCCCCCTCACAGCTTGTTGTTATTCAGAGGATCAACCAGTCACTTCCTTACGTGTCAAGATTAGCACGCTCCCCGTGAGCCGGCCAATCACGGTTCACGGTACATGACTTGCCCAAGTGAATCGGCCAATCCTGAACGAGAGTCTGAGCGATGAGCGCAGCAGCTGGAGTCTGACATTTATGCTTGTGTGTGTGTCTGTTTTGCTTCCTGTGTGCGTTTTGTGTAAGTGAAATGTGCGTATGACTGCGTTTTGTTACAATTTGCATAAATGTGTCTTTTCTTTGAGTTTTGTGTGTTTGGATATTTGAATATTTTGTGTGTCACGTGAATGTGGGGATGTCTTACACTTCCTGTGTGTGTGTGTGTGTGTGTGTGTGTGTGTGTGTGTGTGTAGCCCATCTTCTGTATGTGAGGCCACGCTTGCCGCTGCCTGGTTACAGATGCAATGTGTCACATGCTGAGCGGACAGCCGTGGTGACGCGGGGGAGGGGGGGATGGATGGGTGGATTGATGGGGTGTGTGTTGGTGATGTGTGGGTGAGGTGGGGTGGGGGGGGGGGGAGGTGGGGGGGGGGGTGGTCATTTTAACATGAGTCAGCTCTCCTCCGACCTTCACCGTACGACTGATGTCTGATGCAGCCGGAGGAGGTCGGCTTCAAAAGGCCTTTATGAATATTCAGCGTTTCCTCTCTCCTTCCTCCACCGGGCGATCCATCATTCATAAACATGCCTTCACAGCCGGGTGGACCCGTGTGTGAGTGTGTGTGTGTGAGTGTGTGTGTGTGTGAGTGTGTGTGTGTGTGAGTGTGTGTTTCCTATTTCTGTCAGATATGCTCATGTCAGTGTAAAATGTTCCCGACAGCGAAGAAGTTAAATCATTTATTTAAGTAAACTACACAGAGTCAAAATACTTCACTATGAAAACAATCCTATGTTTAAAATGTAACAGTTGATTATATTTGATTGATTTTGCATCATTACAAAACGTATGATCTCATGAAACTGCTGTTGATCCTGAAGCTGCAGATTCAGGTTAATGATCTATTTCATTTTCACGTGGTTAGAACTTTTTTATTTAGATAAGATTCCGATGGTTCCAGCTTCAAAGAGCAAGTTAACACAGAATCGACTTTTTACTACGTCTGTATTTTATTTAATCACAGGAGACGACACAGTGCATCTTATTCATGAGCCTTTCAAAGTAAAATGTTTCAAATCTGCAAAGGATTCTTGACGTCACACAAATGTAAATTCTCAAAATGTCAAAAACTCACCTGTTTTCATACATTTATACAAATAATACTTACAGTGTGCGTATCTTGACATATTGTTATAAAATCCTGAACTTTGCAAACACAATTAATTTCTTTTAACGGAACAGGAAGATAACATTTCTCAACACGGATCCTGGATTCAGACTTTGTGCCTTTTTATATTTCACATCATCTTCTCACCTTGTGGTGAATTATCCCAACAGGAGCACTAACATGAATAAGAAGCTTTTAGTACCTTGTGGGGTCCATTTACAGCCTGTGCTTGGACGTGTGTGTGTGTGTGTGTGTGTGTGTGTGTGTGTGTGTGTGTGTGTGTGTGTGTGTGTGTGTGTGTGTGTGTGTGTGTGTGTGTGTTGGCACGCTGCTGTATTTGCATCCTCTGTCACTGCTGAAATATTAGTTCAGTAAATCTTTGTTCGCAAACAGACTAAAAGGTGAGTGTGTCCTCTCGTCAGAGCAAACAGCAGCAGGAGGAGGTGAGAGTCAGAATAATAACAGCCACTCAAACAACATAATACCTCACGTGCTCCGGGCCGTTCGTCTTTCTGCCGCACTTGACTCGGTACTTTCGGGTGGAAGGTGCGTAATTTGCCATTTGCACCAATTTTCCACCGGCGTTTTCCCCGGAGGACGAGGTAATGGTGCACGTTGGCTGGTCCCAGGTGAGAGGATGGATCCACAAAAACGACGGTGTTGTTACCGTGAACATGGAAAAACATGGACGTGCCTCAGAGGAGGATTTTGAGGATGAACTGATTAGAGTCCAGAGGTCAAAGGTCACGTTGACCTCATACGACCTCAGGCTGTAATTCTAGTTTGTCTAGAAAGTCACTTGGATTCAAAGTTTTGAATGAAGGAGCTGAGACGTGTTCAGATGTGACGAGAGTCGACACCGTCATGGTTCGTGTGTGTGTGTGTGTGTGTGTGTGTGTGTGTGTGTGTGTGTGTGTGAGTGTGTGTGTGTGTGTGTGTGTGACAGTGATAGATCCTGACAGCGTGCAGAGAGCTGGCACACGGTCGTCCTCTCCCACACCCACAGTCCTGTCTGACACAGTAAACACATCCTCACTGTATGTCTGTGTTCCCCAATGAGACGAGTGCACACACACACACACACACACACACACACACACACACACGATGATTCAATCCCAGTGTCACCATCACACTGGGTGAATTACTTTAATGGAGACGTTCTGGTACAAATTAGAAGGAAAATGTTAAATGATCCAGAAAGTAAAGTCCCATTTAAATCCTGAATCAAAGGTGATGAGGCAGAATTCCTCTCATCAGTCACTTTCATCTGATCTGCAGAACGTCTTATATCCTGTTTTCTTTTGTCGTCGTCATGATGACTGAAGGTCAGAGTGGAATCTATTCAACCCTCTGACTTCACGACTTCCTGCCACAAACCCCAGAACCACAGAAGGTCAAATGTCGAACTTTAATATCCTGGTTTTTAAATTGTTAGATTCACACGTGCAGCATAAGCATGAGCTCCATGATATTTATATATATAATGCAGAAGTTTCCACTGAAGAATATTCCAGTTAACACTTGATCTGCAGCACCGGGAAGTTTTCACTTGTGTCCTGCGCTGTCGATTCCACGTTGTGTAAATGTCTTGTAACGTGTCGGCGGTAATTAACCGAGTGTGTCTCTGCTCGCCTGCCTTTGTTCTCGCTGATTAAAGCGATCCTGCTGCTGATCAAAGAGGAGAGCGATCCAGGCAGGAAGAGGACATCCCACTCCTCCTGTTATCCTCCGCTAAACTTCCACTGTTCAAACTCTCTGTGGCGTCTGCGGATCGAGAAGCATCAAGCCGATAAAAACACTCTTTAAGAAATAACATTTGAACTAAACATTCTTGAGCAACTGACCAGTCGACTGCACCTACGAGCAGTTTATACAGATGTGTGTTCAACTGTTTATGTTTCTGATCAGTTTGGTTTTAATTGGTTTATTGACTACGATAAAAACTGTGTGAAACCTCACAGCTCACACTGATTGGTCGATCACTGACGGAGGTGAGACCGTGGTTATTCTTGTCATCACGATCGTAAATCGTGTTTCACGGCCACCTCGTTAACGCCCTGATGACGGAGGGGATTCCCGCAGTGAAGAGGAGAAGTGAAGCAGCCGAGCAGAGAACAAACACAAAGTACAAACGTAGATGAAAGCTTCCCTCGCACACGGGGCAGCGTGGAGCCTCGTGTGGTTTCAGCTCACATGAGATCTGCCGACTGAACGTTCTGACAGGCGGCGTGGAAACATCCGCACGGCGAGCCGGAGGAGAAACGCTTTTCTTTGCTCTGTTATTTCTGACTTAAGATGTGGTTACGGCACAATGTCATTTTTCTTCTCTTCTTCTTCACACAGCTGCTTATTAGCCGCTGGCAGACGTTTGCCTGGCGGAGTGAGATCCCGCAGATGAAAACCGATCACTCACCTTATATAAAAAGCGGTTGAATGATCGTCTCTAATTTGCCGTCGGGGGTGAGGACGTGCCCCGGCCTGCTCGTCCCTGGAGTTTACTCAGGAATCAGACCTGCTGGGGCCTGATGATGGGAAGTCGGCCATGACTGACTCATTAAAACAGACCTGGGTGCAGAGCAGGAGGGGGGGGGGGGGGGCGTGAGAGGCATACACATGTGGCAAGAGAGAAGATGAACTTACTGTAGAAGTAGAAATGTGTCGTTTTCTGTCCAGTCATTCAAATGTGGAGGAATAAAACCTCTTATCGTGTGAATAAGACCAGATTCTGCTCTGGTTTATGGTTTAGTTTTATTGTTCGTGACTCTGGTGACGTTGTGTCTGTTTCATTATCTTTAATAACAGCTCCTCCTCCCAGATGTGATGATGAACTGAGCTCAACTAGGGTTAGGAACTTTGACTCAGAAGGTCGGAGGAACCTCACCACCCCCGACTTCGAAATCCAAGATGGCCGCTCTGTGTATCAACAGTAGTGAGAGCTGTAGTTTTTACTGTTTATTTGAATTCTGTCATTAAATGTGTCCAATTACTGTCTGTGGACCCGTGTGTTACTACGGTGTGTGTGTGTGACTCTGTGTGTGTGTGTGTGTGTGTGACTGTGTGTGTGTGTGTGTGTGAGACTGTGTGTGTGTGTGTGTGTGTGTGTGACTGTGTGTGTGTGTGTGTGTGTGTGTGTGTGTGTGTGTGACTGTGTGTGTGTGTGTGTGTGTGACTGTGTGTGTGTGTGTGTGTGTGTGTGTGACTGTGTGTGTGTGTGTGTGTGTGTGACTGTGTGTGTGTGTGTGTGTGTGTGTGTGAGACTGTGTGTGTGTGTGTGTGTGTGTGTGTGTGTGTGTGTGTGTGTGTGTGTGTGTGTGTGTGTGTGTGTGTGACTGTGTGTGTGTGTGTGTGTGTGTGACTGTGTGTGTGTGTGTGTGTGTGTGTGTGACTGTGTGTGTGTGTGTGTGTGTGTGACTGTGTGTGTGTGAGGATGATGAGGAGTGAGTCACAGTGTGAAAGTCAACTCTTGTATATTTATTCCAAGTTGTGTGTGTGTGTGTGCTGTCTAACTAAGAACGACTCAGTCAGTCTGAGTCGTTCTTCTGTCGAAGTGACGACTCTGTAAGACGTCTTTGCCTTATCTCACTTTGACTCACAGTGCGGCCCGAGCATCTCAGACACACACGCACACACACACACACACACGCACACACACACACACACACACACACACACACACACACACACACACACACTCCAGACATGACACAATCACCCCAGCAGCTGCCTCTTTGAGAGGAGAAAATGAGAAAGAGATAAAAGGAGGAGAGACAGTCATCAGACACAAGTGAATGGAAAGTGTGTGTGTGTGTGTGTGTGTGTGTGTGTGTGTGTGTGTGTGTGTGTGTGTGTGTGTTTTACAGGCCTGATAATTACCTGAGCTGCTCTGTGATTGGCCTCTGAGCTCAGCACTTGCAACTGGGACTTGTAAAAGCAGTAAATGGTGCAGACACACAAACTAAAACCCACAGAATGGAACACAGAGGACTTTGTGTCCCTCTCTTCTTCCCGTCACTGAGAATAAACTGAGCTTTTAATGGACACATGAGAAATATAATAAAATATAAAATAATGGTGACACAAGCCAGCGAGTTCCCTGAATCACACAACAAATAAAGCAGATGAAAACTCACAGGTTTACACCGTCCACTCACTAATATATCACAGCTGACAGCAAAGTGTCCCACAAGCTGCTGACAGTAAATAGAGTGGACGCTTCCTCAGTGTTGGTCTTTTCCTCTGTCACACACTTTAGAGGCAGGACAGGACGAGAGCAGTGGATTTATTATAGCTTCAATAACGGCTGCCTGCCACTGGAAAACTGCAATTTCATTCTGAAAGAGACACAAACGACGAATAGTGGAACTCAATTCTCTCAGATAAGATAAGATAAGATAAGATAAGATAAGATAAGATAAGATTAGTCCAAAATGGGGAAATCTGCCATTTTACAGCAGCAAATGTGTTTGTGAAAATAGAAGCATCAGTAAAAAAGTGGTAAATACGCAACATAAACATAATATATAGAATATATATCAACACTGGTTCCTACAAGGACATCAGTACAACACACACACACACACACTGACACACACACACGTAGGGCAGTGTGCGTTTGCAGTTTAATTGAAGGGGGCGTCCTCGGTGTGCTGTTGTACCTCCGCTCACTGAGGTTAAACAGAACAACCCACAGCAGAGTCTGAGTCCACAGCATCTGTCTCCTGTGTTTATGGTAAACAAAGGTTACAGTGAGCACAGCATGACACACACACACACACACACACACACACACACACACACACACACACACACACACACACACACACAGGTTTCTCTCCCACGTACAAACAGATGTGCTCAGGATGACTCACACACCCTGAAAGCTAATTCTCTCCTACATTTACCAGAACTGCTCTGTTGTATTCTTAAAACACATATTACATTACAGTGATGGTGTGTGTGTGTGTGTGTGTGTGTGTGTGTGTGTGTGTGTGTGTGTGTGCGTGTGTGTGTTTGTGTTTCACCATGTTCATATAATCATCCTTCTCTTTTACACATTCTATTAAGATCAGTGGTAGAATTGAACGTATTTGACCTTCTGGACCACATCACATCACGTGTCCTGTGTGTTGTTTGGTCCAATATGTTCAAATACTATGTCAAAATATTATTGTCTGTCCATATAGAGAACGCAAAAAATACCGATACCGAACATCGGCATTGTTCATATTATTTAATGTGGTGTAAAAAAGGCAAATCAAAGTTTTCAAAAACCTTTCACGTGTGGACGAGAGGCTCAAACAGAGGAAGCCTGTCCTGATCAGTGTGGACGAGGCCGAAGTGAAGCACATGTCAGTGCAAATATGAAGTCATGAAGGGCAGATATTGATATTGATCACAGATATCGATTGAGTGTTTACAGCAGCCGGTAGCGCTGACCTTGCATCGTGCCTCCACAGCAGTTGAGCAGCTCATCGATGAAAGTGGTGACAGGAGCCTGGATTCCTCTCCACCGCCCTGCAGGCTCTTCTGCACCAGGAGCAGGGACTGAGTGAAGAAGTCTGCCTCAGCTTTGTTGTTTTATTAGATTTAATTCTCATCTTTATCGTCATTGAATCTGTTGTCACAGCTTCTTCATTCCTTCCAGCCGGGACCTTTCGAACCCGTATCAGAGGTGTGGTTATCTTGCGTCATCTCCGTGCACCAGTGACGGCAGAGGAGACACAAACGCAGGAGGCGTGAATAAGTGACTCTTATCGGGGAGGAGTCTCCCTCATGACAAGTGGTTCAATCATCTGAGGGATGATTTCTAACTAAACACATTTCTTCATCAGAATCATGGAAAAATACAGATGTTGTGTCTTGTTTGTGATTATGAGGAAAAAACACATATATCACAGAGGAATAAATCAAATATACTTTATCTTCGATTATAAGAATAAATCAGAGTAGCGTCAGACTTTACTTGTGTCCGTCTCCTCTGACGGGAGAATCTAAAACATAGGAAGTGAAATCTTTTTTATTTCTGAACAAGCATCATGAGACCATCGGCTTGTTGGCTGCAGGCCTGCAGCGTCCACCGGGGGCAGCGTGCGCGTGTGAGACAGAATAAGATGAGACACAATTAACTTTATTGATCCCAGAAGGAAAATGTGTTCATGGCAGCAGAAGACAACAGACACGCTGATTGGACGACCAAGAGCTGAAGAGGTAATAAGAAGGGAAATACAAAACGCAATAAACCCAGAAAATAATATTCATAATGACAGTGTCTAATCATTCTGTCCCCCCCCCCATCCCCGTGGGCTGGAACATGGGATTTGTTCTATGATTGCAATCAACACAACG
>CM048049.1:21985000-22055000 GCA_026259375.1 Verasper variegatus
TCATCGTTTTCTTATTGTCAGAATATTTGATTATGTGTTGATTCGTGGTTTACGATGGTGTCGAGCATTGACTGTTTTTAAAGATGGACGACATGACAGCTCGCAACAGTGAAGCTGAAGCCTCTCAGCTGCAGCGCAGGTCATAAATCCTACCTCCTCCATGTTTAAGGGATGGGACATGGACTCACTACCTCGGCTCCACCCCCTGATCTCTAATGCATCGACTCCAAATGTATTTATAACGTCAGTAAACATTTTTCCGAAGGAGTTTATGTCTCAATCACTAGTTTCAAGTCTTCTTCAATATGCATATAATACAATGTTCATTTAGTAAGTTATGATCATTTAGAGTCAAATAGACCATAAAGCACTGTATGCATTGGGGGCGTGAATAATGTGTGATTGACAGCTAGTACCGTCCAATAGGTGCAGGTGGCAGTTGTAGGTGGGCGTGCAGCTGTCAGTTAGACTCCACCCCCGCTCCTCCAAATATGGATACTTCTGGTTTTCATAAAACAACGATGCCGCAGCCAAACTCGATGCTTCAAAACTCTGAACTTCTCAACAGAAATGATCGTGTGTTTGTAAGAACTGACGTATATTTCAAATATGTGCTTACGTACATAAAAATTTGGTCAGTCGCTGCAATTATGCTCAAACTAAAACAAAGGTTTGCCGATTAGAAAATGAGTCCTGAACCTCCTCCGTCCTCCTCATTCAGCTTCTTTAGACTCTAACTCAGGTTTTTCAGTGGCCGTACAATTAGACCCTGATCTGAAACAATGAGCATCTTGAAAGACCTCATGTAGTCTGATCCCTGGATTTTGTAGGTGACCGAATCAAGTCAGGAATAAAAGGATTTCTCAAACCTGTGCAGCTTTTGTTGCCTCTGCTGTTGTTTTCTTTTCAGCGCTGCTCTAAGCTCTGTGTTCTTGTGTTGTGAAGCTCGGATCTTTGCTAACCTGCGCTCACGGATTTAACCTCTGAAATCAATCAGGGACGACGGGCGTCAGTGGGATTCCCCTGGTCAGCGTGCTGGGACGAGCAGGTGTTCTTTACGGGTTTTGTTCTCTGTCTTTAAAGCGGCTGCAGCTTTAACGCCTGATCAAACAGGATCATTTCTGTCTTATTGTTTCTGGGGGGATTTTGTGTGTGTGTGTATTGTGAGGCCGATCACACCCCCTCTGCACAGATAAAGTAGGACTGGAGGTTGTGACAGCGGTCGATACTTAGCCCTGGATCCGACCTGTCAGCACGTTCTTAGTGGAGGCGGCAGACATGTGATCCGCCTCCATGGCAACTGATTCAGATCCTAGCATG
This sequence comes from Verasper variegatus, assembly GCA_026259375.1. NCBI lineage: Eukaryota > Metazoa > Chordata > Actinopteri > Pleuronectiformes > Pleuronectidae > Verasper > Verasper variegatus. The sequence continues at coordinate 21,986,321 of CM048049.1, forward strand.
TTGGATGGATCTGGGATACTCCTGTGTGTGTGTGTGTGTGTGTGTGTGTGTGTGTGTGTGTGTGTGTGTGTGTGTGTGTGTGTGTGTGCAGGGCTCTGCTTCTCACAGTGGGTCATAAATCACCCCCTCAGGCCCAATTCATGACGGCACACTTGTTATACACACCCACACACACACACACTTATATGCACCATTACATTGTGTTGTATCTACCCACACACACTCCATTGAATGCACGTGTACACATGCACACACACACACACACACACACACACAAATGACCTCAGAAATGAAAAAGAGTTCAGGCTGCACGTTGTCTGGTGGAAATGTGTGTTTGTTATTTGTTTTCTACCTTATTTGCCAGTTTGCTCATCGAACACTTTCTTTATTTTACTCATCAATCTGAGGCCGTCAGGAGGATAAACTGCTAAAGTTTGTGTCAAATAAAATAAAAAAATGAACATCTTTGATTAAACTTAATTTAAAGTTTAACTATTCTGACTAAAATCTCTCAACAACTACTTTTTATCTAACAACATCAACACCTCAGCTTTGTGTAGGAAAAGTAAATTATCTGGGTGAAACGAAGATACTTTAACGACGTAGTATCGGATCAGTACACAGATTTGTGTCAGAGGTATTTCTGATGCTCGTATCTGAACATCTGTACAACTGCTGGATAGATTCACACAGACTTTAATATTCTCTTCAGAATCAATAGTAATAACTCTATCATGTCCAACACGTTGCTGATAAAAGCTCTGTCGGACAATAGAAACAGGAAAAAGAGGAATTCATACATTTTGAATTTGTTGCTCTGAACATGAAACAAACGACTTCAGGTTGATTTTATTCCTCTGATGAACAAACCTTGAACATTCAGAGCTGTGCAGAGAGGATCTGTCTTTCTCTCTCTCTCTCTCTCTCTCTCTCTCTCTCTCTCTCTCTCTCTCTCTCTCTCTCTCTCACACACACACACACACACACACACACTCATCTCACAGAGCACAGTACTCATAAATAGTACATCAGAAAACCCACGTACATGTGTTGCTATGAATATGCACAGCAGCGCTGCAGAGAACACACAGGGCCATAGAGCAAATGATGGTGAGAGACACTGTGTGTGTGTGTGTGTGTGTGTGTGTTTGTAGTCGTTTAGAATCATGTAAATACATGTAAGATAACTGTAAATTGTTATTATACACTGTAAATAATGGACGACGGGAAAGTGAAGTGAAAGAATGTCGACTGGCTGCAGTAGAGCTAAGAACCCTCTGCCTCCTCCATGTGAGCAAAAGGGACATGGAAAAACAATTAAAGCACATGTCAAATACATTTTTGTAAAGATTGTTTCAGTTATTCGATGAAACACCATGATTGACAGCTGACTCGTGTGTATCAGCACGACGTCAACACAGAGGCTTCATCCCCTGACCACATCTGCACAGACTCCAAATGACGTCATCGGCACAAGATGCAGCGTCAGTTCATTTTGGACGTGCGATACGTTCAATATCAATAAACATAAACGGGCGTTCAACGCTCTGTAGCAGCGGCGACTGGGACTCACCAAGGAAAGTAACACCACATTCACAACAATGGGCCACTTCGATCAGCTGATTCTTCAGTTCTGAGTCGAGCTTCACCCAACTTTGAATAAACAGGTGAAAGAAAACTGAAAACCAGCTTCAAACAAACTGGTTTATAAGGAACGCTGCAGAATCAAAGAACAGGACCATTGAATACCAGCCTCCCTGGTGTGGGACCCACGATGGGGGTCATCGGTAAAACCTTGAACCCACACACTGTCCGTTATGGTTACGTGCCGCCGCCCGTGTTTCTCCACACGTCGGACGAACCGCCTCGCCGGTTGTGGGCGATGTTTTGAGCGTGCCTTTGTCAGTTGCCGGTCCTGTGGGGGTTAATGACCCAGAATCCGTCATCTTCTAACCGGCGTGCAGATGAAGAGAGACATTGTTTACATACATCTGCCTTCAAAGGGGAAGGCGCCCGAATTAGAAGCAGCAAGTCAAACAGTATGCAGATGAGGCAGCTGAGCAGGCTGAATAGACGCCTCCCGACTGGAGGCACGCACGCCTTCATCCTCCTCGCCTTCATCACTCAGTCCTGTGGGTGAGGCAGCAGAGGCAGGTGCTTGCCCCCCCCTGCAGAGCTCCTCCATTGTGGATCCTCTAAAAAAAAAGACAGCTGTTGTGTCTCACACCCCCTCCAGTGTGTGTGTGTGTGTGTGTGTGTGTGTGTTGGCATGTGTGTGTCTGGATGTTTATCAGCGTGTGTGTTTTTATAAAGTTCATGTTTATATTCAACAGGCTGTTAAATAACTGAGGCGCCGTTGTTTTGGCCCTCAGCTGTTTGGTTCTCCTCCGCTTCTCTAATTGCTCACTTTCTCACTTTCTCACTTTCTCACGTCGCTCCTCTGTTTTACTTCGCTGCCTCTTCGCTCCACGACTTTCGTCTGTTTTCACTCATTCCTTTTTCGTGACCTCCCTGAACTCTTCTCTTGTTCACCACCATTATTCAGCTGCACTATAAAAAAAACGAAAATCGTATAAAAACAGAGGCAGAGCTGCTTACGAGGAGGAGTTTTAGAGGTTTTCTTAACGTGGTCTGGTTACTCATTTTCAATTCTTGCAACATTGAGTAAAATCAACCATCCGACCGACAATATCTTTATAGTTCCACACTTAACATGACCAAAAGTAGAAAATGCCTGTTAGCTGGTGTTTTTTTTTTTCTGTAGATGAGCAAGGAAGCTTCAGAATAACATAATGACTGCGTCCAAACAAATCAACTTTCATCCCTTAACCTCCATATTTCTTCTTTCAAACTAAACTATCCCCCAACTCGCCACATGTTTCTTCCTTTTAGCAAATGTGCACCTGTCCACTGTGTAATAAGGTCGATGTTGCCAAACTTTATTTGAGCAATGTTAGTTTTTTGTCCACCCGGCGTTATAGTCTTCTTTTTGTTCTGATTTGGTCTCCACCATCTCCAGTGAAAAAAAGATGTGGCTCTTCACCATAAAACCCAAACAATGAAACTAAAAGAGATAACTAAGTATTCATTGGCCTTGCCACCCCCCCCCCCCACTCCCCTCCCAGCAAACTACATTATTCCTTCCTTCTCTTTCATCCCATCTTTCCTTCGCTCTCTTCCTTCTCTCATGTCCTTTTAGAAAAAGCTTTCGGGGTAACAAGCGTGTCCGTGGTTCAGATGAGCCCCTGGTGGGGCGGCCCGCCGACAGTCTGCCCCTTTGTGTCCGCCCAGAGCCCAGATGCCTCTGCCCCCCCCCCCCCCCCCCCCACTTCATTGGAATGACCACATCGGCCTCAGAGGAATGGCACCAGGAATTCTTTTGTGTGTACCCCCCCCCCATGCTGGCAGCCACCAGCCTCACCCCCCACCCTGCTAATTCAATCAGCCGTGATAAGAACTTCATTGTTTGTCCTAAATCCGAATGGACGGCTGATGAGGTAACAGTGTGGGAATATTTGTGTTGTGGTTGTTTTTAATCTGTTGGTCACAAACGTGACGGGGGCTCGAGCATCGAATGGTGAGACGACCTGATTGTGTCCTAACATGAAAGGCTCGAGGACTTTGCACACATCTGGAAAGAAATTCTATATTTCACGGGTCTCGTGGCTCCATTGAGCCCCCTAAACGTTTTAACAATCAGAGCCTGGTGCTTTATCTTGGCCCTCGATGTATGAACTTAAGAAATCACATCTATGAGTCTTTAAAGGGACATTTAAAGAAGCGTCTTGGAGCTTTATCCTAAACACAACAGGGAATTCAACATTTGGAATTTATTGGTCAAAGTTTATGGTCGTTTGCACAGCTCGTACTTTGGGTTGTATATGATTAGTTTAGAGCTAAAGGGGGAAATGACCTAATCAAATGTGAGCTAAACTGCTGTAACTTCAAATTATTACAATTTAATACAGAAAACACAACAGGTTCTCCTCAGCTGATCACTTCATTAAAGGCCCTGACAGAATAGCGTCATTGTTTGGATGAAGCCTGTCATTGTGAGGACTTCAGCGAAAGTGAGATCTGTCAAAACACCACCCGCCTTCCAACCACACGACCACGTCAGCCCTCGTCCTCTGTCGTCTCTCCTGATCGTCTCCGACAGCCTGATGGTTGACGTGTAACTGAGCTCATGGTCCAACAATAGCTTTAAAAACAGATTTCACCCAGAATGACACTGAGTAGACCCTCTCCTCAAAGGAACAGGAGAGATTATAACATATGAATCATGGATTTTAGTTTGGAGACATCTGATGAAATCACTTCAATCTGGAGTCGTGTTATAAATAATATTCTTGTCCTGGTTCATCTTCGCTGCCTCTTGAGGGAACTTGTTTATCTCTGAGTTGACTCTTTTGTTTTGTCTGACCTCTTTGTGTCAGGATCCCTCCTGCACCACAGACAACGAGCTGAGTTATGGGCACGGTCTCATGTTTATACTTTCACTTTATTTTTATCACTCGATTCCTTTATTCTTGTTGTTATTAATGTTATTGATTCTAGCCTGAATAAAATTGGCTACTAAACTAATTTTACATTTGAGAAACTGGACTCTAACAGTTCTGATTATGCCCCTGAGAATGGATCCATCCCGGTAGGCTAAGACAGACGTTTACAGTCAAGGTGCCTTTGAGCAAGGTGCTTAACCCCCCACTGCTGAGGAGCATCTGCTCAGTGGTCAACACGACTGCACAGATCGCACATGTAGGTGTTTGTGTATGAACGACTGCGAGGCCTCGGACGAGCTCATCAGCAGCTGACACAGATACAAACATGTCTGAAGACATTGATTCACTCTCACTTCCACTTGTGGGAAGTTGTATTTTAATCTAATAATCAGCTGATAACACACTTTGGACTGAGAGCAATCTGAACTCAGATCAGTCTTTTTAAATATTTTGTTGTGTTTGATGTTTTGTCTCGGCGGCTGAAAGAGGAGCGCCCATGAAACGTTTCCGTCAACAAGATGGCTGCAGCTGATGAACCTGGTATAAAGACATGAAATGACCTTGATACGTTTTCTACTAAAAGAAGAATAAATAGCTGGAAGCTCTGTAGTATCTTCTTCTGCAGATGCCTTTGTGAGCGCTGGTCATAATAATAATAATATTCTCCTTGTCCTGTAAACAGCTGGATTCAAACCCTTCCTCCCTGTGTCCTCTCTTTCCGCTCTGCTGCTCTCGCCGACACTAACCATGAGCAATCTACTCTGTGGGAGACGACTGATGGAGTTCAGGTGCTGGTCTCCGTCGCCCTTTGTCTCCCAGTTTGCCTCATGACCAGAACTCCACCCGCCCTGTTTCCCACCAGGGTCCAATAAGAGACTCGAGCCGCTTATTGTTCAAGGTCACAAAATGTAAAACAATTCACCTCTGAATATTTGCTGCTGGTAAAACAACATCAATAAAAGCTGAGAGACTGATTGGCAGCTGAGACTGATTGACAGCTGAGACCGACTCACGATTGATCACGAAAAAGATTTCTGTCGTTGTTCTGTTCCCAAAGATGGAAAATATTGGTCAGAGAATGTGAAATCTCAAGAAATCAACCTGCTTGAAATAGATTTGAAGAAATTGAAAAATTTGTATTCAATTATATTCAATTTATATATAATGTGATAGTTTTGGTCACATGCTTTAAGAAGATCGAGTCTTTTGGACAAAAATAATAAGCAGCTGTTAGGTGGTGAAGGAGGGAACCATCTCTACTCCTCTTCCTCTTCTGTGATGTCTTGGTTAAATATCTTTCTGTTCACCATCTCTCTCTCTCTCTCTCTCTCTCTCTCTCTCCCCCCCCCCCCCCCCACACCTGCTGTCACCCATCATAAATTCAGGAAGATTAATATTTCATCTGTCACCTCACAGCGCTCTCTGGCAGGAGGAGGGGAGGAGGGGGGGGTTCCTCCATAGTCAGGAGTGCACATTCAGTTGTCACGTGTTTTATTATGCTAACAACATAAGAGACATATTCTGCGTCTCATTAGCCTCAAGATGATGGTTCGAGAGAACGTGTATGAAACTAAGATGTGTTCAATCTGCAGGCTGAGACAAGAAGGTAAAAGAGATTCAAGGTGACATTTCACCGAATGTGAAACGTTATTGTCACAGAACAAGAGGATGTACTTCAGTTTGAAGCCGTCCTGTAGAGCCGAATAAAGAATAAACAAACCTTACAAACTAAAGAAAGATAGAAATGAATAAATATATGTGTACACGACATTAATAAATCAAGCTGTGATATTTCAGATCCACTCACTGATGAGGTCATCGGACCCAGAGTCAGTGGATGTGGAGTGGAGCTGCATGTCCCATCTGCTTACATGGAGGAGGCAGGGTTCATGACCAACACTGTAAATCCACTGTGGTACAGTCTGAGCCAGTCAACACCAGATGTGGGCTAAAGGACTTACCTGAAAATGAACTAGCTTATACTGCACCCGGCCACCAGGGGACGATCAAGATGATTTAGCTTTTCTTTTGAGCTGTCATGTCGTCCATCTTTATGGCAAAAACCTGCTGACACGAGGCAATACGACGTAATGATTTCACAAATGTGCTAATTAGTGTGTTTCCCCATTTAGTGAGTTTTCTTTTAGCAGGATTTAGCTACTTTACATCACAAGTAGTTGTTATAACCTCGTTAACTGCAGGTTTTGCTGAGGCCTGGTTAGAGAAAGGTCTGAGATATTCACACGTAAGGACCCGATGTTTAATCGAGTTAACCTGGAACATCAGAGTGAGGTGCTGAAGATGGAGAGACGATGAGGAGGAGGAGGAGGAGGAGGAGGAGGGTGTGTGAACGGCCACATTAAGGGTTTTTTGTGTTCCACAGAATGAGCCAGAATCAATCTCTCCTCTTTGAGACGACGACAAAGGAGGAAAGACTCACTCATTCCATTATTAAGAGGCCGAGGTGTTTCTGACTGAGTGCCCTCCAATGGCCCAGAGTCAATTCTACACTGATGTTATTTAACGATAATGGCGAGCTGTAATTACATTTTCAGCCCCGTCAAAATATTAACACCCGTTATGTTTTGTTACCATGGAGATGTAGATTCCAGGAGGCAAAGAATCACAGTATTTATACAGTATATTTATGTTTTAATGGCCCCACTGTGGTCTCATCGTCAGCGAGCAGTGATAAACAGGTGACTTTATATTTTAATGTTCCAGAGGGAAAATTACATTCAGATACACAAATATTAAACCCAACCACAGGATATATGATATAATTTAAATGATTATATATGAAGAGTAAAATAATATAATAGCAGATTCATTTTCTATTCATCTATAGGCCGTTTTATTTATGATACAGGATTATTTGCATGTCTGAAAGCAACTTGAAACACAATACTCACAGCTCTGATTTACATCCAGTAAAACCATCAAATCTACATCCCTATGAGGAAAGTGTTGAATTATCTGAAGATTTGATTTCTTGTTCCTTATCCTCCTTCAATTAATTAAGTAACTGATCAGCAAGTTTCACTGTTTGATATCAGAACAAGTCATTTCATTATTAATGAAGCAGGAGTCCTCTGAGCGGAGGAGCAGAGGAGCAGGGAAACACATGACCTGAACGACCCGGCACTTAAAGGACTTACATGGGCTGCCAGCGCCGTCCAGTGGTGGAGAGGCAGCACTGCACCCTCTGTCAACGTTAAACCATTGTATTTTAGCATCAGTGACTGTTTGTTAAGGTTCATCTTCAAATATGTTTTATTTTGTATTGAAAACAGTCTGTCATGATCTTTGTGATTAAATTAAATCAATTAACTCCAGTCGTTTATTATCCGTCATTCATCCTCTTTCTTTACTTCTTTCTGATACTTTAAACACTTAAACATCCTTTATGTTCAAAACTGCTTCTGCTAATCAGTGTTGTAAACATTGTCGTTGTGACCTCCTCCACCTCTTCCCCCTGTTCCCTATTCTTCTTCTCCTCCTCTTCTTCTTACAAGATCCTCCTCTCCTTCCTCCTCCCCGACCTCCTCCTCCTCTTCCTTCTCTTCATCCTCATTCCCCTTCTCCCTCTTCTCCCTCCTCTTCTTCCTCCTCCTCTTCTCCCTCCTCTTCTTCCTCTCAGCACCTCCTCAGGCAGCAGAAACACTAATTAATTAAAAACACTAATAACTCTTTCTCTGCTATTCCCTGTTTAACAAGTGCCACTTTATGGGATGTTCATTCAGGGGCTGCTCATTACCAGCTGACCAATTGAGAGTGACTGAGGTGTGTGTGTGTGTGTGTGTGTGTGTGTGTGTGTGTGTGTGTGTGTGTGTGTGTGTGTGTAGCTCTCGTTAAGTGGCGGCTGAGTGGGGCCACTTAGATCCATTGAGGAGAAAATCCAGTTAAGTAGTTAATGAAAAGACTTTCAAACCCAGTCTGTTCCACTACAGCTTCCTTTTGTTCTAATCTGCCGTTTAAAGAAAAGCCCAGAACACTTTCTTCTTGTTCAACAGTTTCCAAAACTCAACAAAATAAAACCAAGAATCAGGTCCTTGATTCAAACCTGCTTTCATCTCTTTAGCTTCAGTGTTTATGAACACAAACTACAAAACAAAAGAAACAGGATATGAACAAAGGTCAAATGTTCATGTATGTGTGGATACAATGTTGGGATAAAGAAGAATTATTAAATTTCATTAATATAAAGTGTCACCCGGCGTATGAGGTCATCCCTACGCGTCAACAGAAGCCAGGGCATGTGTACGTGACGTCAGGGGATAGAATAAATACGCAAACGTGAGTAAGCGACTAAATACGTGTTTGTAGAAGAACCTGTGAGAACACTGAGCTAACACTAAGCTAACTCTGAGCTAACACTAAGCTAACTCTGAGCTAACACTAAGCTAACACTAAGCTAACACTGAGCTAACTCTGAGCTAACACTAAGCTAACACTGAGCTAACTCTGAGCTAACACTAAGCTAACACTGAGCTAACACTGAGCTAACACTAAGCTAACTCTGAGCTAACACTGAGCTAACACTAAGCAAACTCTGAGCTAACACTAAGCTAACACTAAGCTAACACTGAGCTAACTCTGAGCTAACACTAAGCTAACACTGAGCTAACTCTGAGCTAACTCTGACCTAACACTGAGCTAACTCTGAGCTAACACTGAGCTAACACTATGCTAACAGCTAACAAGGTGTTAAAGGTGTTATTTACTTGTGAATGCTCTCAGTTTTACTGCATTTTTAACTAGTATTAAACATGTTACTGTAAATATGAAACATGAACTCTGTACTGATTCATACAAAGCTCCTGTCTAATGTGTATGTCCAGTGTCAACACACAGTTCAGTTCAATTGAAAATACTTGACATGCAATTTAATTCAATTCAAGGCAAACAGAAGAGCAACAACTCATATACACATAATAACAATATGAAATGTTTCCCTGATAGTCTGAATGATATTTGCTCAGGTTGTGTGGTACTTTCCTTTAGTCCGCCTCATTTCTCTGAGAAAACACAGCTTGACCTTCGTCCCTTCTCCCCCTCCGAGTCCGACTAATCCAATATGACTGATAATTAGATAATTCAAGTGTCTGCCGCCCGTCTGTGGCCCGATAGTGTACGACCAGTACCTGACTGTCAGATGAAGGAGAGCTTCTGAGAGCACACAGGAAATGAGGGGAGATGAGGGGAGTCTCTGAGGGAGTCAGGGGCTACAGGAGAGGGGGGGGAGGAAGAAGACAAACTGTGTTTCCTGGAATTAGATGTTGGAAGGATGAAGATCAGAGTCACATGATGGCCGAGTTCTGAAGTGAAGTCTGTGGTGAGCCCAGAAGCGTTCATGTCATCGAGGCCTCGTCAGATACAGAAGCTGGGAAACAGATTTCAGGTTTCATGTCTGGATGACGGTCGATTCAGTGATCTGTCGTTTCTCGTGTAGACTGTTAATCATTTTTTTAAACAACCGAAGAAGGGAAGTCTGTTCTACGCTGTTTAAGGTTTGATTGACAGGTCATTTTAACCTCTGAACAGTTAGTTTTCCCACTTCAATAGCTTCAAATTGGTTAAATTATCTCCTGATATACAGTAGATGTTTCATCTGCTTGTTCCAACTCTATATTTTTGTAAACCTGAAACCACAGGTATTATTAGGAATGAGGAACGTCCTTAATTGATTCATTCGCTGGAAACAAAAGGGAAAGAAATGCATTCAAAGAAAAATCTGCATATATTTGTTATTCTATACAACAGTGGTGTGAAAATGTGGAACCAGAGCTAAGTTGATCTGATTCCTGATGAGACAAAGACATAAAGGATCATACGATTCAGGTTTGCAAGAATTATTGAGCCAGTGAAACATGTAAATAAAGAACTGTGAAGGTGTGTAACAGGGTCAGAGAGAAAAACAGAGGAAGTGTTCATGTTCTTGCTAATGCTAAAAATCATCAAACACATTGATTGGAATATAAAAATAAATGTATAAATACAAAATAATTAAATATTATTTATAAAAGGCAAGAAAAATTATCTTTACTACCATCATGATTACTAGTAGTAGTAGTTGTATTATAACTAGTAAGTGAGTAATTGAAATGACGGTGATGGTGTTTGTGGTGCTGCCAGCAGGTGGCGCTGTTGTCCATGCAGACGTGTTCAGGTCACGTGCAGCTGATGAGTGTTGTACTTTATTCACCCTGTGTGAGTGGAGAACACACACTGCTTGCTTGTTGTCAGGTGTCGGGTTTCAAAGTACCAAACTACACACACATTTGAGGGAGTGTCGCCAAACACCGGAGAGGCTCAGAAACCCCCCCGGAGCTCGACCCTGCTGTTTCTCACAGTGATAAACTTCTCAAGTATAAACACCATCACGATAACGTTAATTATAAACACATGAGAAATGTCCATAAGAATTTGTGACTAAACCAGACAAGATTAGAACCATGGTTATTAATCCTAGGATACTTTTGAAAGAACGTCCTCAGATGTGAATTATTTCTACGTCATTTTAGATTCGATCCGAAAAGTTCCATTGTTTTCATTTGATCTGGGCACTGGGACCGACATACATACGTCCTGTCGTCACCACCTATGTGGGCTACGTCTACATATACTTGACATTAATTAGTTTGACGTTTTTCTAATGCTTTTCATTGTTACTGTAATATCATAGTTTTACTCCCAGCATCATCAAATTCAGGTGCAGTACTTTTAGAAAGCAATCCTGGGAGCCACTTCCTCTTCTCTTTCTTCTTCTGTTGTTTAATGCTGGCTCACCTTCCTGCCATTGGTCTGCAAATGAATCAAACCTCAGTTCCGTCTGATCTGGACCCAGACCACCTCTTTGGGTCGGACTAGACTTTGGTCCGTTGGTCTTGACCTTGTTGAGAGGAACCTTTGTGTTATTTAGTCTGAAGTACTAAACAATGTAGAGGTGTGAAAACAAGATTTATTAGAAAGAATTTGCACCCACAAGCATTTAGATGTATATAAAGTCTGATGTCTTTTTTTTCCTGGAATCTCAGGTGGGATGGGCCAGATGTTTTTGTTGCCATGGAAACATAAACTAACTGTACTTTATTTTGAAAGCACGTCATTAATCAGTGCAGGTGTGTGTCTGTGCATGCGCTAAATGCACAGGTGTGTGTGAGTACGAGTTCCTGTTGCTACGATACACTGAGTATTTACTGTATATTATTGTCATTACTCATGAAAAGCTTAATTTGCCTGTAACTGTTTGAAAAAGGACATCAGAGTTAATCTCATCCACTCAGGCCTACCTGCTGTCGCCGGGGGAACGCTGCAGCGAGCACACTGATTGGCTGACGACCTCCGGCTCCATTGTTGTGGCCGCGCTCCTGTTGTCTCATACCTCAACAGCTGTAATGAGAGAGGGGAGGCAGGGAGGGGGCAGGTGGGGGAGGCCTTTCTTCCCTCCTGTGGGGAAGCTGTTGAGCTTAATGTTTAATAAGCCACTGGACACAGAAGGAAACCCGATCCTCTCCGGAGAGGGTGGCGTGTGTGTGTGTTTGTGTTTGTGTATTTGTGCGTGCGCCCTCTTCATGCATTTGTTGTGCGAGTATCCAAGCGTGCTGCATTATTCTCTGGTCAGTGTGTGAATCACATGCTCTGTGTTGATCGGACTCTGTTGTAATCGACTCTTAATTCAACAGAAGGCCGGTTTGTATTTCTGCTCAGAGCCCAGCTTACGTTTGTCACGCTGGGTTTTTCTTTTTGTCTTTTAAAGCTCAGTTAATCAATATTTCTATCAATATTTAATCATAATGTGGTGAAAGCTGCAACATTTAGTTGTTTCACTTCCCATTTACACCTGGTTTTAGACACAGTCTCTGCTTTGGGGATTTAAAAAGGTGAGAAAGTTGAATGGTATCAGGGCGGAACTCGGCTGCAGCTGGTTTGGCTCACATTGTGATTGGTTCTCAGCCAGATGTAAAGAGATAATTACCGTGTGACCACATTCTTAATTAACTGAGTCAATACCTCTATCGTCCCATTTGCCCTTGTCAGGCATATTTAAGGGAGTGAAATTGGGGAAAACATCGGGTTCGGACACTTTCTCTTGGGCTTGTTTGGGATCGGACAGCGAATTGCAGCCCGAACAGAACTCTACTGGGCCTTTTGTTCTGAATTCCATTGTGGTTTGATAATAATATAATACATTTTATTTATTAATTTAGCAAGTGCTTAACAGAAAGAAAAAAATGGAGATTGAAAGAACATCAATAAGAACAAGGTAAAGATAATCTGTTCAGAAAAAAGGAATAAAATGAATATGCGCACACAAATTCTCTCAATCTATGTCAAACTCTCATAAAAGCTTTATTTTAAAGCTAATTTATGCTCAACATTAGATAGATTCATGAAAACAGACGGAGTGTTCTGTCCCCGCTCTGCATTCATTCTGTATTTGTGCAGATTCTCTGCAAACCTACAGATACCAAGTAAACAGACAAACTGGTGCAGTAAAGTCTCGACTCTCGTGTTGCCCTCTACAGGATGTGAGTAAATCCTTTGACTTTTCATGAATAATAAACTCTTCTCAGTAAACTCAACATGGAGTTGATTATAAAGTCATTGAAAGAGAAGGTGTAATGACAACAGGACCTCACAAACAGTCCAGAGTCACACTTGTGGATCACACACATCGCTCTGTCAGCAGCTGTGTGCACTGGAGCAGCTGGATGCACACTGAGGCCACAGTTGTAGGCACCGGCCAGTTAAAGAGTTCATATCAACCATATGTCCGAGATAATACCGCTTTTACTCATCAGCGGTCACACTGAATGGCCATTCTGCCGTGGTCACGTGTCCTGTTGGCTTAAGCCGCTGGCCTGCCTCCTGTCCTGGGACGTGGGTAGAGTTACAGGGCAGCTAAAGCCTCTGATCTATTATTCATCTACTCATGTCAGAAATTACAGGGGAACAGGTTGATGTGGGGAGAGGGGTGGAATGCACGGCTGCACCGCGGGTCAGGAAGTGTACACGAGCAGGCTGGCAACCCCACAGACAGACGGACAGACAGGCAGCGACTGAAGAGCTCTGTCCCTTAACATGCATCTGTCACAGTGTCCCCGAAAACACAGTCGTCCCTTAATCGACAAACGTTCCACCTGTTTCCCCCCGTTGTCGTTCACAGGCTATCAATGCAAGTTGAGAAAAAAACCAAAACATCAAAATTAACAAACGTATGAAAAACAAAAAACAATCTCGTAGCGATGGGACCACAGGTCAAAGTTCTAGTAGAGCGGTAAACACATACCTAGAGCAAGGTTGCACTGAAATGTTACACCCTTGTGGGGACATTTTGGACCCTGCAAATCACATTTGTCCCCTCGCAGGTCAAGAGCAGTTTCAAACTGAAACTAAACCCATCATGTGGCCCAGGGCGGGTTTATTATTCGGTGTTTCTCATTAAATCAACAAACCGTAATTGACGAGCACGATACTGATCTAGTGTAGAAGGACTGCTTGGTTTCTGGGATAGTTGAGGCCCACATGTCCGTCAGTCTGTCCTCCATCAATGCACCATTGCCCGAATGATTTTTGAAGCTGCAGCTTATGTTGATTATATAGAAGTAAAAAAAAATCTTGCAATCCAATCAAAGTCCCCCCCCCCCCGTTCCAGAGAGACTTGAAATGATCCATTACTCTAGAGGGAGAAAAGACAGTTTTGCACATGGTGAAAAAAAAGTTAAAACCTGACCCTGCCCCTGCAAACAAAGCCTTGGGGTATGTGAGGGGTATGGAAGCAATAATAGCCCTGCCTAAAAATAAAAGGGGCAAAATGACAGTGGAGGATACCGTTACAAAGAGCTCCAGTGGACAAATAGGAGGGCCAGCGCTTTGAAGAGTTTCTCACAAAAGACGGACCACACAACACCCCCCCCCCCCCCCCCACCCGCTATGCTCTCTCTCTCTCTCCGATCAGGTTCCCATTATCGGCGAGGCCACACGGTGGAGAGGGCAGGAGGGGTTTGAAATGCCTGTCAGAAGCCGCTCGTCTGTGTCCGGCCTCCATGGCTCATGTCAGGCGTGCAGGCAACGGGACAGCAGACGCACACATAGACAGACACACACTTACACACAGACAAACACAAACTCTGCGTGTCTAGTATTACTTTATAGTAATATACTTAAATTGACTGTATTCATCCCCCAATCTGATTCCGATACCGTGGCTCCACACCTCGGTCACTGCTGCACGGACTCTGGCTCCTCACGATAGTTTTCACACTAAAATGGAACCTTCTTTTGACCTGTTAAAATTTCCCTGCAAGCGAATTACCTGGAAGTGACATGAGTCTCAGAGCAGCTGCAGGTAATTATTCCCACTGTCAGTCTCAGCATGTAGTTCAGGACCAGATGGGTGGAGGTTTAAGGCAACTTGTCACTCACAGGAAGCTGAGCTGAGCAAACTGAAACAGTATTTTCCTGCGATTGAAAAACTTAACTGCTCATTGTTTTCTCTAATGTGCTAAACCACTCCCTTATAATTCAAAAGGCTCAAATGAACAATAAAACCCTTCATACTCAAAGACCGTGTGACTGACAGAGTGGCTGACTACCTGCAGTGACTGGGGACTAGTTACAGGTGTGTGTGTGTGTGTGTGAATGTGTGTGTCGGGGGGGCCCAAGTGTTGGACTAGCTCCACATGTCCAGGCATGTCTCCGTCACTCTGTGTCCCACGCTCGGCCTCTGTAATTAGGATCTGAGTGGGTAATGGTCCTGCTGCTCCACCATCCAACACTCCAACCTTCACTCTGACATTAGAAGGATAAAGTGGCCTCCAGACCCTGATGGAGTCCAGTTGCACAATAACACCTGAGATATATACTTGCTTGCTTTAGCCACACATTAAGCAGATGACCAGATGCATCGTGAGCATACTTACTGTGTACTACTCATGCAACAAATGGAACCAGGGTACACACCAAAGTATTGTTTTATACATGTTCTTAAAGCGGACGTGGTCGTAACATCAGGATCAACAAGGAGTCGTCTTCAGGACTCATGTTTCGTTTTGGTGACATGAGTGGAAGGTAGTTGAGCGGGAAGCTCAGAACCGCTTGAGAAAGCTGCAGCAGGATGTAATGATGGTCCCGTTTAAATGAGGTTGTATTTATAGAAAACTGATTGTTTTCTTGAAGCATCTAATTGTTCTGCTGCATCTGTTCAGTACAACAGCTGAATCCCCAGCGGCATTATCGTTGCCCGTATCCATATCATCATCCTGACTTGGTTCTAGAGTTCACCCGCAGCTCCAACACTCTTATGAGGTGTGGTCACTGTCGTAGGTATTTGATAATTTGTTTATATTCATCTATTTGAAAAATGCACAAAAGGTGATAATTCATGTCCTCCTGCATGTCCTATCTCCTGTTCCTCCCTGTTGTCATTACTAATCCTGTCTTTTGGGAGTAGCTGCTCATGCACCGCACCTTAAATGAGTCACCCCTTTTTAAAACCTCATGTCTTCACATCTCTGGAGTATTCGGTGGTAAGGGACCTCATGCAGGGTTTTCCAGGGTGTTGATCAGAACAGGTCATTCCCCGGTTCTCCCTTCTCCTCATGGCAGCGGCTTATCAGAACCACCACCTGCACCACTCCTTCGGCTCGGAACCGGGCCGGCCCGGGGAGGGTAACGTGGCCCACTCCCATTTTCAGCACGGCATTGTTGTGCCTGGCTGCGTGCGCCACCAGATTGAGATCTATCGGGAGAAAGTGTCATTTCCTTAAGCTGACTGCTGCCCGCTGCCACCTTCTTAAGAAAGCCGGGAGTGAATATTTCCAGCCCGTCTGTCAGTCAGTGCACCACAAAATGACCATGTATTAACAATACTGCTGCTCCCCATGAGATCCTGGCCCCGATAAACACACATGCACACACCCAAGAACACATGGAGTCCCACAGCTTTGGCCTTTTGACCTTCAGCTCCCATAAATGTTTCTTCAGTCTTGATTGTTGTACCCGTGTTATGTTGCTAGTTTTTCTTTTATCTTTTCTGGCGTCTTCTTGTTGGAGTGTAGGAGGGAAATGGTGAAACAAAAAACTAGAATGCAGTAAATTCTCAGGTTCTCAGCTGAGTGTAGCCGATGGTGACGCACTCTGTTTGTATCTTGGACAAATGTGGTCCCATTGTGAGACGCCGCATCCCAAGTGGTACTGGATTTGTCGAGGTCATTGCTGTGAGCATTTGGGGCAGGATAGCATGCTCACCACCGCCTGTCAAAACATCCATTTACCTTTACCAACCTCTGTAGGCAGGCGGAATTTAGCATAAAACTGGTAGATAATGCTTTTTCTGTGCGCATTACCGCAACAAACCTACTGGTATCAGCCGGCAGAAATGTGACTTATTATATTATAAGTCATTTCCCTTTCCCCTTCATTTGAACAATAGCACTAAATTTGACTCTTCAAGGACCGTCACATTTCTTTAGAACTTACTTCACATCAAATTCATTGTTCTCTTATTTTTTTATTTCACTGAGCCATGTGCATACTGGGAGCATGCCTGCTGTCTGTATCACAACCTAATGGAGGATTCAGAGTCACAATAGGTTGGTATAGGCCTTTCTGTCGGGGTCTCCTCCCTCTGAAGAGACATATTAACAGGCTTCTGTGGCTAATGGATGTAATGGGATCTAATTTAAAGGAGGGAGGGTATCAAATCCACATGCACACAAAGACATTAAAGGAAGTCCTTGGGGAGGCAGCAGAGTTTTGATCCCTGTCGTCCCTCACGGGACGCCAAGCTGTTCATTATGTCGGATAAAAACCAGGACAAAATACAGTATTCAGTGCTTCTAATGTCCCTGTAATTTATTGAACTATACACAATATGTGGAGCCTAGATCGTCATCAAGTATCATGTCTCAGACAGGAAGTGTAGAGGGTGTGTGTCTGTGTTGTACTTTGTTTTTGATGTGTGGTTGTGTAGATTATGAGCCTCAAAGAGAAGAGAGCTTAGGAGAAATCACTTAAGAAAATAAAGCTGCCATTTTGATCTTGTTTTTGTCCCGAGTACAGCACACGTAGTAATTCACACTTAACAAACGCGTCTGCAGCACAGACAGCTTGACAATTAGCTCAATTATTGTGAGCTGCTTGTGATCATAGAGACTTCAGCTTGTTTCATCCAATTCACAGTTTCAAATATTGTGAAGGTTTAGTTCATAAAAACATTACCCCACTTAAACATAGACTATCAGTAAAGTCATTGGATAAAGGCTTCTGCACACTAGAGGATTTACAACTCTTGATCGATTTTAAAAACATGGGAGCCCACAGACATAATGACCAAGGTTTTAATATTTTATTTTTCAGAACTGCACACACCAGATGATTTGGCCAGAACCCAAGTCCACACCTTCCATTTGTAGGAAACGACTTCACAGTGGCGATTCCAGAGACTACTTCAGTTTGTTTTTATGGCGGTTGGCAAATAACTTTTGATTGCATGACCGCCCCCTTCTGACCTGGAGTGCAACAGCTTTAATGTTGCATTTTTATGCCACAAAAAAATGGACGTTAGCAAACAAAGAATTCCAATACAAGCAAATGAATTGAAAATCTTTTCAAACTTAATTTAAGGAAAAAGTGACTGTAAACAGGTGAAGATAATACTGGTTTATCTCAATTAAAAAATCTACACGCAGCCTCTTGTAATTGACTCCTTTGCTCCGCAGCGTCCTCACCACTG
Source organism: Verasper variegatus (assembly GCA_026259375.1). Classification (NCBI taxonomy): domain Eukaryota; kingdom Metazoa; phylum Chordata; class Actinopteri; order Pleuronectiformes; family Pleuronectidae; genus Verasper; species Verasper variegatus. The sequence goes on from CM048049.1 coordinate 22,004,561, forward strand.
ACGGCAGGTGATGTCTGCATGTGCCTGTATTTCTGTATCAAGTGTAGCACATGACAGTAACTCTCCCAGACTCACATTGTAATAATATGCTGATGAACCTCTTTGCACGCGAGTGCCTGTGTTTTGCGGTGCACAGCATGGTATTCAGTGCAGTGATTTGTGGTTGTGCCGTTATGACTTTATGGTTTAATTGCTCCCCTGCCCGGCTGCTGCTGTCGACAGAGACAAGCCCAGCCCTTCCCTCTGCACGTCGCAGGTAGGATATTTTCACAGGAGGTGGGCACCTGCCTCAGTTTCCTCACTGATTGTTTCCAGGACCGGGGGCCTCTATAGTCCTGACATTTTTTGCACTGAGGTAACGTTTCCTTGCATTATGGTCGCAGAATAGCTCCCCTTGTCCATTGTGCTGCATGTTAAAACTCCTTATGGATTCGTGCACAGTGATGGGGGGGGGGGAAAGTGGCAGAAGGGAAGGGGGGAGATTCCGGGGAATTCCAGAGGCATTCCTATCAGATTGCCTTCCCCTCTCATTTCTTTTCTTCTTTCAGTACAATCAGCGCAGAGCTGTGGTGTCAAGGACATGTCACAGCTCAGGTCTGAGGTGTGATGTCAACAACAATCTCACTTTGTCAGCTGATGAATAATCAGTGGAAACAGAAAATGTGAAGATGTCTAAAGTTGGTCTCCCAGTTTCATGTTAAATCAAAGAACGTCCCTCATCGTACAGGAGGATTTTTCATTTCTTTATTTAGAATTTAACTGCTGAATAAAGGACATTTCCTAATTGGCTACTTAGAAGAACAAGAATATTTGTTTTTAGTATTTCCAGAAAAGCTTTCCGCTGTGACAGAGTGATTAGATTCTCTGGAGATCCTATTAACCAAAGAAGAAAAGAGGACCGAAGAAAAGATAAACAAACAAAGTGAATAGACTCCTTATCTGTGCTGACAGTAAACAGAGAACAGAGAGCGGGAGTAAGTGAGAAGCGGCGATGGAAGGTCAGCGTCGGTGCTGCTGCTCGGGTCAATGTGTTTAACCCGGTGATGCTTGGTTTGACGCGAAAGCCTCAAAGTCAAATTGACCTGCGTGTCACTGATCTCTGATCGTTCAAGCCATCGACACATTCATCAGTCCCAGGCCGGGGGGGGGGGCCTCTATGCACAAGTGACTGTGCATCAACTGAGTGTCAGTTAATAGTAATGTTCAAGTACCATAAGTTAAAATACCTATTATCTAGAATCCACCATGGCTGAGAGGGCTTAACCAGCGAGCCCGTCCACTTTGATGCTATTTTAATACTATAATATTGTATTTTAATCTTATTTTAACTAGTTTAAAGATTTAACAACAGGCTGCTCTGGCGTCTCTACACTTCCACCGCACAGTAACTCTCCTGTAGCCATAATTATATTTGACTAGATTATTCCAGATAACTTCTCGAAAGCAATGCAACTCCCAGACTTTCACCTGATTGTTCTCATGTCCTTTATTAAAAATAGAGAAAAGCTATATAAAGACGAAAAAGGCAGGAAAAGTGTTTCTCTTTTTATGTGACAAGAAGCGGATCAGCTCCAAGTTCAGGAGGAAGGTTGCACAGAGGGTAACGTCAAGTGTTTTGAGGAGAAGTGGCCCCTGTTTGGATCGGCTCCAAACTCTTTTGGTTTTGAGTTTTCCTACGGTACCTGTGATGTTTATCACCAGCGTCTTAAATAATCTTGGCATCAACTTCTTGTGAGAAAACCCTCTCTGATTAATTGTAATGGTTTCTTGTCCGGAGAAGCACGATAAGCTGTGACTCACAGCGATAACTTTGTGTCAACATCTGTTGTGTTTTTTATTTTAAAGGTTGGAAGTTCTTGTACAGTATCTGTGTTCTGACTTCTGCATCTGCCTCGTGTGTGTTTGTACCCTGGTGTGTGCTCGGCTGCTCCACGGCGCACACAGGAACATTTTCCCACTGCTCCATGGAGCCGCCATTCTGTTGTCACGGACTCGCAGCCATGCTGGTCATTGTATTTGTGTCCTGTGTATCACTTCCTGTGTCAGATTGTGGATTGTTAGGGAACAATGGTGTGTTTCGCCTTGAAAGGACACCTCAATCATTTACCACCAGCCTGTAAATGCAGACGTATACAGCGCTGCTGCTCTGAGACAATATGTATTTTCCCCCTTGTGCTGTCACTCGACGTAATGAGTCATAATTTAGATTTGAGCATGCCCTGACTTTTAAATTTTTTTTTAATAACATCTATATACAATACAGGGAACTACAACTTGCATTCATAGTGTTCGCCATCACGTGGCGCAGAGTTTGTAAACCCCGCCCATTTCTGTTGATAAAAGGCAGAAAAAAGGAAAAAGGAGGGAGATTCGTTTAAAGATAATTAGGGCAGTTTATGTTCCTTGAGATGTTGCGTACAGACCTGACTTGTTTCCCCCGCAATCGCAGCCAAAGTGGGGCATCACCTATACTGTACTTAACCAGAAATATTCAGGTGAGCCAAGGCAAACATGCCCACCTCCACAAATATGCAGTCAAGCACACACTTGTTGCTCCTGGTTGTGCTTGTGGTGATGGTGGTGAGAGTGAAGCCTCTCCCGCATCCCAGCTCGCCTCCCACCAAGGATGTTGTGCAAAGTAAAAAAAAAAGAAAGAGGAGAAATCAAAGCAAAATTATCGACCTTAAGAAAAACTAACGTGTTTGGACTGACTGACATTCTTCAGGTCAGGAAGTCGGTCTTTATTAGGCACCGACATGTTGGTGCGTCTGCTGCATGACATCAGTCTATTCAGAAAGGGAGAGTAAAGGAACTCAGTTCAGCATTAAAGTATTGTATTAGGCTTTATTCATTTACTTTAGTTATTCATGTTTACATTAAACATGGTCTGAGCTCACAATATTGATATTCTCATGGGAAACTTTGACTTTGGCTTAGAGACAATTATTATAAAGAGATTTCCTCAGCTTCTCAAACAGCTGATCATGATTTCTACTGTTGGAGATGTTCATGAAGCGGAAACACTTTTACCACGTGTGTTTTAACTTGAGTACAGAGAGGGTTATTTATTTTTACAAATCAATAATAAAATCTATGGTGATTATCTGAATCCAAAATTGCCATGTTCAATTATATTTAATTTGTATTGCATCAAATCACAACATACATTATCTCCAGGCACTTTGCATTGTCAGGTCGAGACCTTCGACCGAGGTGGTAGGACTTTATTCAAGAGGTAAAGGTCAAGACTTAACACGTTCTCTCAAACCTCCAGACCTTTGTGTTCAGTGTCTCCTCTGTGGTGACCAGCTTAGACACTCAACATGTCCTGATCCGGCCCCCCCCCGTTGACCTTTTCACCCGTCACGACACCCACACCTGCTTTGAAAAGGGAACCAGAGATGTGTTGAAGTGATTCTCCGTCGGTTCGTCTTGTCTTTAGTGTCATGTGTAGATTTAGACATTACTCATTAGAAACTTTGACAGATTCTCAAGATGTGAACGTTGGCTGCACGTCCCTGTGCTCAGTGAGCACAGGGACGTGCAGCCAACGTCCTCAGGTGAGCAGGATGCAGGAAGGAGCCTCGTCCGTGCGCTTTTTAAAAGCTTTTTCACTTCACAGAAAAGCCCCTTGAGCTTGTGCAGGTATTAATTTGCAGTGATTACCTGTAGCTTCACAGGACCTGCAGCACCTCCAGCCAGGCAGCCAGCAATCTCAGACAGGGGCCTAATTGACACTGTCTGTGTGTGTGTGTGTGTGTGGGTGGGGGGTTCTGCTGTTTTGTTCCTTCCTTTTATGGCCGAGTGCTCCCCGCCCTGCAGAGCTTAATAAGATGTTTACATGGAGCTGGGTGTGGGAACCGGGGCCCATATGCTGCCGTGTTAGATGACAGGGAGCTGCTTTGTGTTTTTGGCCTTGTTAAGAAGTTTTAGCTCTGAAATCAGAGCCTCCACCGACCTGCAGCGAGGTGAGAGACGCTCTGCGGCAGGTCTGCTATCAGTCAGTGGAAAAGACAATGGAAGAAAAGGTCTTGATTTAAATCCACCTATGTGAAGGGTCTCAGGCTTTCGTCAAGCAGACTTACCCAGTAGGTTTCCTCAGTGTGACAAACTCTCTTCTCTGTATGTTTGGGGTTTAATACATTTTCAGAGTTGCAGATCCCTTTCTAACGGTTTCATAAGGCCTGGGATTATATTTTTGCATTAAATTGTGTTTTAACTGAATTGAGTTTAGTGATTTGTACATAGCTTGAACATGAAATGGAGTAGGGAGTTCTACTGCTGGTTCTTCTAGGAGTTCTAGTCAGAGTTCTTCTTTTGGTTCTGATGTCTGAGATCCTCATCGCATGAAGGACGAGTGAAGGGAACTATCTATCTATTCATCTACTCGTATCTATGGTGTCAGTCTGTTGGTCATTACTCAGAGCACATGACCTGACGGATGAATTCAGAGCTTTGCTTCCATGTCGAGCCTCCTGTTCAGTCCGGTACAGCAAACATCAAACCCCATCTAATGCTAAGTTCAGAAACCTTAACTTGTAAAGTTGTCTAATCACTGTACAGACAGACAGACAGACAGACAGACAGACAGACAGACAGACAGACAGACGGGTGTAAAGGTTTCAGAGTCTGTCCTCCTGCTTGCTGCAGGTGATAAAGCCAGTAAACCATCATGGCTCCAGTGTTATCAGACGCACGCCTCCGGATTATAGCACCTGCACCTGCTGCCGCTGCCGCTCAGACACCGGCCTCGTCTCAGAGGACCTGAATCTTCCCGCCAGCGAACACCTGCTCACCTGCCACCTGCCCTGCATTGGCGTCTGTGCATATGTGCTGTCTGTGTGTAGGCGTGTGTGTGGGAGTGGTGGCGTCCGATTTGTGTGCGTGTCTTTGTGTGAAGGTATGTTGAGGCTGCATAAACATGCGTGTGTGTGTGCGATTGCTCTTGAGGTTGATTTGAGGTAAAATATTTGTTTTTCAGGACAAACACTTGCACGTAGTTTTGGGAGTTTCAGACTCTAATAAAAAAAAAAGTGTAATATCATAAATTCTGCTGTTTGATTCAGTGGATGAATCAGAAACCAGCGCTACCAGTATGGAACCTCACACTGTGTCTTAAGATGGAACTTTCCCACTCCCAAAAGAAGTGAAGCCAAAGAATCTAGAGCGCCCCATGGTGGCTGGCTGCAGCGTAGGTCATAAACCATGCCTCCTCCAAGTTAGTGGATGGGACATGGACCACACTAAAAAGTCAAAGAACACATCAAATCATGTTTCTTCAGATGGTTTCTGTCATTGTAGGTAGTTGTTATCACACCGATGTATGTTCCGGTGTTAGTAAGCTGTAAAGTCGCTGTAAACAGTAATTTGATGGTATAAAAACAGGGTGAGACATCATGATTGACAGCTGACTTTATATACAGTCTTTGCATTTAACAAATTACGATTGACTTAAGTTTTTCACATCATATTTACAAATCCCCCAAGAAACTCCCATTTACATCCACTTTAACTTGCAATCTGATTAAAGGCTTGATACCAACTGGAGCCCACCATTAACGAAAAGTGACATCATCGAGTTCATTGAGTTTATGGCAGAATAAGTATTTTTCTCCACTGACTGCGTAAGAACGAAACAGGGACATTATGTGTGTGTGGGGGGGGGGGGGGGGGGGGGGTGGCAGGCATGTGGTGAATAGGCATGTGGTGAATACTTCTTCATTTACAGAGCCTGTTCCAACAGTTCTCTCATAAGTTGGAGATAAGCATGTTTGTGGTCGGTATGTGCGGAGGTGGAGAGTGGGTTCCAGAATGTCAGTGAGCTGTCAGGTGGTGATTTCATCTGAAGGTGGGGGTGTTCAGAGGTGAGAGGACAAACACCATTTCTTCACCTCATCCTCAGGTCAGATCACAGCGTGAAAACTGTCCTGCTCAAAGGTACTTCGTCTGGCAGCTTCGTCCTTGTCCTCTCAGGACATTCTTGCTGCTTTTGACATCGTTTGTAAAAACCCAAGTTGGCATGAAATATTCCCTCTGTCTCCTGACACCAGAGAATACAGGAAATATTATGTATTTCAAAGACCATGTGCTGTAAACGATCTCCTGCTGAGTTCTTCATATGTCAAAGGTAAATTCAGGAAAATGTCCGGACTCAATGTCTGAAAGCAGCTTATTACGTTTGGTGGGTTTAAAATGTGCAGTAGTTCCCAAACCTCTTGAATTGATTGCACTTCTTCCTGAAGGGTTTATTTTTGTGGCGCCCCCAGTTTCTTGTCTTTAGAAAACCTCTTGGTGTGACCTAACATCTTGTCTTTTTCTTCTCAAAAACAAAACCTTGTTTTTATTTTCCTCCAACGCTGACAACATTCACGTTTACTGGAGCTTTGCATCCAGGTGCTGATCCACATCTGAGCGTGGCTGCCGGCTGATAACTGACTTGGCACAAACTGAGTCTCACCTGTCTGCTTCTCCAAACAACTCAGAGCTGCTCTGACCCAGACACTCACCCCACCCTGTGATGAGTCGCTGCTCTGGGAATTGAGCATCACAAGTTTGAATCCCTGCTGGGAACCTGAGCACGAATGAGCAACTCTCTCCACTCCTTGAAGAGCATCATCAACCCTCACATGCCCCTGAGCAAGGCAGTGAGTGTGCGCGTGATCTTTCAGAAACCACCCCCACCTGAGCTCCTCGTGTAAACAAGTAGGCAAGTTGCTGGGATATACAAGGATTGAAAAGGTAAGACAATCGTCCATTCTGAGAGAAGGATCCTGCAGCGTGCTGTATTGTCGTGGACGGACCACACAGGCAAGCCGCGACAAGACTGTCTAAAGTTTACTCTTTTGTCAGATAACAGCTCGACTCAGTTCTGTTTGCATTCCTCAGGATGGGACTTGTAAACGTTTCTATGGCAGCTCTCTCAGCCCTCGGCCTGTTTGTGTGCCGTTGCACTTAACGGTGTGTGCAGAAGCTGTGGGTGAAGGTGAAAGCGATTGTGTTTGTGGGCATATTCCTTTCTGGAAACACATTAGTCTTTGATTTCCAACATGAGTCCTTGAGAAACAGTAGCTCGTGAGTCACATAGAAAGAGGAGGAAAAGGTAGAGGTCAGAAAAACGAGTGGGGCGACAGAGAAGCAGAAATGTGAAGCTCGAACATCCAGATACAGTTTGTACTGTTTGTCTTCGAGGCTCGTTCAGTCTCTTTAGAAATTCACTGGTGGTTAATGAGAGGAAATCATTTTAAACATAACAAGGTATTTCTCAAGTTTAATTAAGTCCTGTGATTTACATTTTATATACATATATCATATCATTGTTAGCCTCGATTCCCCTTTTTCCCAGATCCATGACGAAATATTGCAGATTCTTTCTTGGCCCATGTGCAAATTCCATGGAAATCCATTGTGTACTTTTTGCACAATCCTGCTGACTAACAAAGCATGCAGAGGCAAAACATAACCTCCATGGTGGAGGCAACAACAATTTTTATATAATAATCTGAAAGTTTTTTAATATAAAAATAAAAGTGATAATCCAATGAAAACATAACTAGGAACATTGTTTTCAAACGGTTACCTTTCCTTCTTTTTAAATAAAGTACTCAAGGAAATAACTTCAGGTGCCAGCGGATAATGCAGCATCAGGAATTATCCAGGTAAACTGTTAAATTAATAAAATTCTGTTTTTGAAACAAACCTTTTCGCTCGTTGTCTAATTTAAATACATCTGTGAATAAAACGACTTGGTTGTTGGCTGTAATTGTGCAGTTTAACGTTTTTTGCGATAGTTAATGTGTTGGCTGCTTTGTAAGATTTAGTTCGATGTTCCAACCTTTCTGTGCAACATGCTACTGTGCAGACGCCAGACTGTGGGTGTGCAGTTGTTTTGTTTCAGGTTCGGAAAGATATTGTCATTGGTCAAATATTTAGAAACCAAACACGTCCAACTCATGATCTCATGAACTCATAAACGAGTCTTTACCGAAACTTCAGGTAACCTACAGAAACCATGACGTTGCTACAGATGTCAATAAGAAAATACATTTTTAAAACATTTTCTTTGATTATGTGAAAGCAAAATGTCAAAGAGCCATTGAACATATTTGTCTGTTGCAAATTTGTTATATAAAAAAATGCAGTTGTAGACATTCCTGCCAAGTGATGTCATGGGATTAACAAAAGAAAGCGATAAAAAGTGGAAAGTGACTGATTCCTCTGGTGCAGGTAGACACACGCTGGCTGTGCTCGCCTGCAGGCCTGACTCAGGACTTCTAACAGTGACAGAGAGACAAAGTCTAAATATCTCACTTCCATAAAACACAGTCATCAGGGGAAGAATTACTTTAATCACCAGGTGTGATTAATGTGCAGGAATCTCCATCAGTGGGATCCGAGCGGAGACAGAGCTGAGCTTGTGAAGTCCTGCTGAACATACATGCAATAAAAGACATGGGAGAGAACACAGCAGCACATAGAGTGGAATCAGACCGTGAACGTTGAACTTCACTCAACGAACAAACAGTTTCAAAGAAGAATCCAATCTGGATGTTTTCGTAATAATGAATTAACCTTATTAATAGTTTAAAAAACAGGATTTAATTTCCTCGGAGGGAACCCTGGAGCTCGGCAGCTGTGGTATAATATGAGGTGGTGCAGCGCTCGTAAACAGCAGCATTATATCAGCGCTGCAGGACCTTTCAGATCAGCATGTCTAGACTTCAGCACGGCTCTTGTTTAGTCTCTGTTCTGCATTAGAGGCCCCAGCAATGTGAGATGGGACTTTATCTCCTGCTGAATTTCATAATCCTTCAAACATTCATCTCTTGAATGTGAAAACACATTTTTGTTTTAGTTGTAATCTTCCATTTCCCAAACCAAGAGTCAACACGCGCAGGTCTGGACACACTGCACTGAGCTGGCTGGGGTAATCCTTTTCTAAAGAACAACAACCAAGTGTAATATTCAGTCACTTGAGCTCAATGAGAATCTTGAATTTATGTGACACTTGGCCTCTTAGAATGAAGCTGGTACCTTGTAGCATCAACTGGTGTAATCCGTACAGACAAATGAACATGACTGTATATAGAGATGAATGGAAGGAAGGCCATCTCGCCCTGGTGATGCCATTAGGAGTCAGAGTGTGTTAGTGATCAAGGTCTGGAGCCACGGGATCAACATCCTGCTGATGCACCAACCTGACCAATCAGGAGTCAGTCTCAGCTGTCAATCATGATGTTCCACCCTGTTTTCGTATCCTCAAATAACTAATGTTTTAGTTTGGTTCATGTGCCACCTGCTAACATGTAGAAGGCTGGATTCACGACCTATACTGCAGCCATAACTTTTGCGATGCACAGTTATTTGGTGGATGGCTTTGAAATTCAAGTTATCTGTTATCCCATAACAAATCTCAACAATCTCAATCCTTTGTCTGGTACTTTGGTTTTTGACCGAATACTCACCGCTCGGGTTGGAGCTGTGGGGGTTGATGGTTTCTGTTGGCTGGGTGGTTGGTGGGTCACATCGGAGTCATGACACAAACACTCCTAAGTGACTGTTCCTGGGTGTGGCAGAGAGCAGCCAGCTTTCTGTCATCTCCAACTTTCTCTTCTTGTAAAAGTAATGGCTGTCAACACGGAGCAGATGTTTCAGTTGGCAAACTCTGTCTTTAAGGGAAAGAATAAGGAACAAACCAAAACAAAGGAGCGAGTGTGTTGTAGTTTATGATCTCATCTTCTGTGTAATGGGAGATATTGGTTTGCAAGGTCAGTATTTATTTTTGAAAAGTTAATGCATGTCCTCATGTAAAGTAAAAGTACCTTCAAATAATTCAGTACCTACACCTTTAGAGGAGCCATTGTGAAGTGTCCGTCGATCCTGCAGTAATTCGACGCAGATAATTAACCTCATTACTTCCAGAGTTTATCTGCGCTTCACATACCTCCTTATCACTGCTGATAAGAGGCGTCGTAAAGAGATGAACATAAGACGTTTGTGTCTGTGTGCAGGCGTGTGAATGAATCATATGTACACAAGTATTTGCACATGACAAGATGTGTGTCTGCGTGTGCCTGCACCTGCTTCACTGGGAGGAAACATCTGCTGCCGCGTGTCAGGGGCCACCTGTCGGACTCCGTCCTGCAGCCGCTGACGGACCAGCCCGCAGAACTGATCCACTGTCTGCTGGAACTGCTGCAGGAGGATCTGAATGAAGAGACACAGCTGTCTTATTAGACCCCCCCCCACCCCCCCACCATCACGGCCCGTCATCTGAGACGTTGTGGATTCGCCACGTTTGCCCAAATGAAAGCTGGTGTGTCGAATATGAAAGCAACAGGAAATCTTCTCTGCGTGTTGGAGGATGACAGAAGGCTTGTTGTTCTTGAACGCAACTTTCAAACCGGAGAAACATCTGTGACGTCCAAGCTGAGACAAATATGGCGGGAAAAGAACACTACTCACTTGACAAGAATGAGATAATGTTTCTAGGGGCGACCTGTTCAGGGTGAATCCCACCTCTCTCCCAGTGTCAGCTGGTTAGACACCATGACCCCCCATGACCCTCGATGGATGTTGCTGAGGTAACATTGGGTCGATGGTCTTGGTTCCACCGCTTTGGTCCAGACTCAGATTATCTTAACATCTGTCAAATGCATTGGCACCAAATTCTGTACATTCATGTTCCCCAGAGGATGCATCTATCTTACTTGGAAGATCCCCTGACTTTGTCTCTGGTTTGTGGCTTTAAGTGAAATGTTTCAACAACTCCTAAAATTAGCACGAATTCTACTTCAGATGTGCATGCTCTCCTCAGGATAGCGTAGAAGATCCCTTCGCTTTTCATCTGGCTTTGATTTAAGCGCTAGTTGGTCAATGTGAGCGTGTTAGCATGCTAGCTCTGCTGTAGCGATGTTCACACCTGATTTGTAAAACCTGATTTATTTTGCCTCCGTCTGAAGCTTCCACCGACACTCACTTGCTATTTATAGCCGTGCTCACGCTATAACTGAAGGGATGGTAAGTACAGTTGGCACCGACTCACCTGCCGTGTTTTATGATCTCTATTTTCCATTATGTAAACTGACAACTGCACAAGCTGTTAAGGTGTCAGCTACGACAGGTGTGTTGTGGCTTGTTTCTTATTTTGACAAATGACTCGACAGCAGTTTCTTGTTGATTTTTAAGTTTGTGTTACATCATATGTAGAATATGAACACGGAGATTATTTTAAACATTTAACGTTTGAGTTGTTAGGTTTTTCTTTTTCCACGTCAGTTATTCGGTTTTCCATGAGAACACACGGCTGCATCGTGAGCTGCTTGTTCCCATAAACGCTCCTGATGGGAAACACTTTGAAATCATTGAAATCAACCAACAATTGGTTCTATGTTCGATGTCCGGGGTCGAGGTCCCTGCTGACTCACTTATAAACTGATCCCATCACTGTGCTGTATGTGGTCAGTAGAGGGCGCTGACAGCCATGGTTCCTGTGCCTGCAGGTCAGTGAGGAGCAGTGCACAGACCAACACTAAACACATGTAGCCTGTTACACTCTGCATCGTCTTTCTGTTTATTCATTGGCCTCATATTCAATCTGGACATTTTCCATTATTTATATCAATATCAATCATTTCATGTTCTTAACTAAAACAACCAAACATGTATAAATGTATTATTGAGACACGTTTCCAGTGAAACATAATTTAACTACACGAGCAAAGTATAAATATTAGTACAAGCTCCTGTTTGAGTAAACTTCTATAATAATCCCAGCAGCAGTCCTCTGCCCGCCCCTTCCTCTGATTGGCTCCGGGCTAGTGAAACGCTCCACCCGTCAGGCCCCTGATTGGCCCAGGGAGCCGTCCATCAGCGGGCAGCACCCAGCTCCGGCTGTGGGCAGCAGAGACGCACCGCGGCTCCACTTCTCTTTAGTGCGTCGAGCGGCCAAGTGGAGCTGACGCGTCTGGTCGTTGGAGCGTCCGCGGACTCGAACAGTAGCAGCGGTGCGCTTTTCCTCCTCCAGAGCCGCAGGCATCCCGGGGAGCAGCCGCGCTGTGCACGCCTCGGACACCGGGGCGCGGAGGATACTGCTTCTCCCTCATCTTCTTCATCTTCTTCTTCTTCATGAGCATTTTGACTGATTGAGACAGACATTTTTCTGCATTTCCCTCATGGTCACCAACACCGAGCAGCCGGAGACATGTGGAATAATCTGGGGAAAGTGCAGCGCGTCTCTCTAGTGTGTCTCCTCCTGACGCTGTGGGCCGAGGTGAGAAGTTTATTTGAGTGGGTTTGATGCTGCTCTCACTGGAATTTGTGTGCGTGTGTGTGTGTGTGTGTGTGTGTGTGTGTTGTTTTTTGTGACTGAGGGTTAAATTCCAGCCTTAATTGAATCGTATGCTCTGTGGTTAGAATCATGTGATCTCAGATTTACCACATTTACGCGCGTCCTTTGGGAAATAAAACAGATTTACAGTCCAATAAAAACGCTCTTCTGTGAAGTGAGCTGGACATGTGAGTGAAGATCCACTAATCAACTGGAGGTTTTTGTGATTATAGAAATAACGGGTATGATTTGGTGCAAATTATGTTGTTTCATCACCAAAGATTCTCGTCCAAAGTTCGTGCGTAAATTACTGTTTTGCGATGATTACGCAAAATAACTGTGTGAAATAGTTCCACGTTGCTTCACCTGACATCACAGAATGTCAAGATGATAATTATTTGAATCTGATGTTAACTCTAAAGCTCTTTTATATGTGAGGTGTTTTCCTGCAGCTTGGTTTGCAGACTGAGCTGAATTAGAGTAACTGGTGTTGTCCAGCTCTGAAGCTCAGCTGTGCCAACATGTACCACAGCGGTGGAGCTGCGGAGACTCTTCACTGTCTCTGCCCTTAAACCTGCTCAGGTCCCGCTTGTTTCAGGACTAAATGCCTCATTTTACAGCAGTTTCATGCATGAAGATCTGTTTTCCTGATGACCGTATGTCAACTCGACCCTTGAGCGTGTACATGTCCTCAGTGTGAGTCTCCTCAGTCCGTCCTCACTCTCATGTCCTCCCCAGGTGTCTCAGTCCACCGGTTACTTCGAGCTGCAGTTGATCTCGGTGGATAACCCCAGAGGTCAGCTCCTGAACGGCGACTGCTGCGACGCCGAGAAGAGCGCGGCCGAGGGCCACTGCGGCACGGACGAGTGCGACACCTACTTCCGAGTGTGTTTAAAGGAATATCAGAGTGAGGTCATGACCAACGGGCCGTGCACCTACGGCTCGGAAACTACTAAGGTTATCGGTGGGAATACTTTTCAGTTCAAGGGCGGCCAGAAGGGCGCACAGAGCCGGAGCAACGACGCGGGGAAGGTCGCCATTCCCTTCCAGTTCGCGTGGCCGGTAAGTGGATCGTTGTGTCCCTTTGCAATAGTGAGAAATGATCTGGTTTATTGATTTAAAAAGTTGGATTTTACGCAATTTATGCGTAAAAGTATCCAAACATTCACCTGGATGCAGCAGAACTCAGGATCCCGTGTCATTTTGGCAAATGTGAGGATGCTGGGAGTTTATCATTCCATCACATGATATGACATGATTTCGTGTTACTTGCCCCCTTTTCTTACATCTGCCGTACAAACTGTGATTTGGCACAACTTGGCGCATGGATCTTTCTGTCTCCAACAAGCCTTTCGTTGCTCTCTGGAGTCTCTCTGAGGCTCTCACTGCTTCCTCCGCGTGTCCACTCACCAACCTTGGACCTCTCTACATTCTCAAACATCTCCCGCATTCCTCTCCTCGCCATAGCCCCGTGCGCGCATGACGCATGGCCTTTGCGCACGGCGGTGGAGCGGTTGTGTCTGGGTTTGATGAGTTACTGAACGAGCTGCAGTTTGCAGACTGTGCAGAGGAGAGAGGAGGGGCCGCGGGGCCAGTGTTGGAAGGGGAGGGGGGGGGGGGGGGTTTCCAAGCAAGTGTTGATGAAGAGGAGGCAGGTAACTTATTACCTGATCTGAGCCAATCACAAGCTGCTGCAGCCAGCAGTGCTTTATGAACACTACTGTTAAACCATAAGATCTGTATCCTTAATGGGCAGAGTGACGTCCTGTATAGGGAACGTCACAGGTTTGATTCCCACATCAGCTGAGTGACCTGTCAAAATAAGAGTATTTGCAATTGGAAAGAGTCCTTTAACCACATAGTCCAGAGAAAAGTGATTTATGACTCTTTAGATAAACAATCATTTACTTTAGTCAATTATGCTGGAAGAATTTACACTGTACAAGTTATCTTTGTTGTAAAAGTCACACAAGAGTTTACTGCTTTCAGACTAAAAGCAATTCATATGTGCATTGCAGCAACTTGCCTCAGGTTTTTATTTTCAGATGCTGAAGGTTTATTTTTCTTAAGAAATCTTGGGTAACTCGATCTGTAGTGGAGACAGTTGAAGTGATACTTGCAGATTCTTTCTTTTGAGAAAATAAGACTCGTGACATGTTTTTCTCTGCTTCAGGACTCATTGAATATTTTCATTATGATTTTTCATGGTCATTAAGCTAAACTGTATCTGGCTCCTTAGTTTCTGCACACAAGCAACAGCATGTTCCTGCTTTTAAAGGAAAAATCTGAAGATAAGCCTGAAACATGATGCTTCAAGTCTGATGAAATGATAGAAAATCATTCAGTCATTCAACTATTAAAACTCATTCCGATCACATTTACCTCGAGCGAGCAGAAACGCTGATGGTGTGTTCATGTCGGAACATACATATCGGACATATCGGCTGCTTTGTGAGCGCACCTAGCTACGTGACCTCCCCATTCATCACTCCCCATGGTCAGCTGTCAGCAGAGGGGAAGATGGAAGTAGTAAGTTGGGGCCCTGTGGGCAGATACGATTACCACTAAGTTGTGTGTGTGACACAGGCGGTGGGTATCAGTGTCACCAACTACTCAAACAAGTGAAGAACACCGGTCAATCTGGGCCGGGGGATGCCTTTACCTCGCCGCCTCTCAGGTTCACACTCTGTCCGTTATTGGGTCATTGTCTCACTCGGCGTGTGTGGGGTCAGTATTTTCCACTATCTGCCCAGGAGGGGGGTGGAGGAGTGTGTGCGTGTGTGTGTGTGTGTGTGTGTGTGTGTGTGTGTGTGTGTGTGTGTGTGTGTGTGTGTGTGTGTGTGTGTGTGACGGACATCTATGAAGGAGAGTATCAGTGCTCAGCTTTTTGCAGTTGAAGGTTTTTTGAAAATGTCATTATTGTCAGCTTTTTGGCTTAACGATTAAGGCAAAGGAATTTAATTCATGAAGTACCTTTCATACCTTAAGTATATTTAATTAAATCAACTTATCATACTAAGATTTTTTCTATGTTACAACTTCCATTGCATATAGTCCCATCCAGAGTAGGACCACTACTCTGTCACCTTAAAAAACAACCCCGTAGGTCAGAGAAAGCATCTTCTTAGGATCCATAGCTACGTCATGATGTTCAGTGGCATCGAGTGGATGGTACGATATGTTAACGTGTCAGCGCCCTCTAGTGGCCATGTGAATCATGATGAAGAGAGGTGATGTCGTAGAGCCACTAAGTCTGTGTAGGACGGATGTGACGACAAAACATTGGATGCTGCTGTTCATTTCTCGTTTCCAGTCAAATGTTGTTCCTTTTAATCATGACCACGATCTTTTTATTAACCTAGCAACGCTTTTTTTATATACTGTAACCATGACGATAAAGATCCTCCAAACCATAACAAAGAACTTATTGAACCCAAACAACGACCTTTCCCCCTTTTTCTGTAACTTAACTCTCTGTAAAATGTCCATCGTAGGGGGCACTAAAGCCCCAACCTCGGACCTAACCTTCATTAATCAGCTGATTTTTCGGCACAATTTACAATCATAAAGAAAGCAAATGTGATGACAGAATATCCTTGGTTTGAAAGCTCTACTCGTCTTTAGGGGACTTTCATGTAGCTGTAAGTTTTCTGTTTTTCTTTCGCACGTTAGTTGATTTTAATCGGCGGAAATGACTCCATTGTGCTGTTTTCATCAGTGTGTGAGTGTTCTACTCTTTTTCCTCCCGTTTATACAGCGATGAAAACTGCTGCTAAAATAACAAGAACAGTCTGAAGTCAAGGTCGACTTACTCGCTTCAACTGCAACTCATGGCTTTCCTCTGCAAATACGATTTCCTTATTGTCATTATCATCCTGTCGAACAGATTTACTCCTTTAACCCAGTTTTGTCTGATTATTGATCGATAAATTGATAAATGCTGGTTTGAGACAGATGATGACAGACGTCTCACTCGCTTCCTGAATCAGACGCCTCAATCCGCCGCCCTCCTCCCGCCACACATTGTAGTTCGCAGTCTGTCGGCCGAGCAGCGGCACTAACAGAATGTGTTTTGTACGTGGCCTGTAGCCTCTGGTGCTGCTATAGTGGACGGCTTCAGTATCTGGCCCCAGTATCTGGGCCACTGGTCCTGACATGAATTAACGGCTGAAAAAAATAAAAATAAAAGAAGAAGGTCATTGTTCTGCCTTCTCTTTTACTGATCATTTCCCCTCCGGCTGTTTGGGTCTTCACTGACATCTTTTCATGAAAGGGAATAAGGGGTGGGGGGGGGGGATTGACCGATGGAGCGAGGGATGGACAAGACAGGAAAGAGGGAGGAAGCCCCCCCCCCTTTAAACAAAACTCAGCTTCCTTGTGAGTTTTCAGTCACGAGGAAAGTGTATTTTTAGAACGCAGACACTTAAGATGCTTCTTTTTTTTAACACAAAACAAGCATTTACTTCTTCTCCTCCTCCTCCTCCTCCTCAGCCAAACTCTCCCCTGTGTCTTCATCCCTCTCTCCTTCTCCTCCTCTCCTTATGGGGTATTTTTAGAGCTGCTGTCCTCCCCTCACCCCTCTGTGAGTAAATCTAGGATCAGGGGTCCTTCAGTTTCATAGCTTGTTTTTTTTTTTTTGGGTCGGCCCCCGCTCTCGCCAGATTTCCCTCGTCGGCCTGGACAGAGCTGAGAGGACAGAGGTGGAACAGCTGTTGTTCGGAGACCTCCGCGGCCTCCTGCTCTGAGAATAAATGTTTTAGTCAAACAGCATTACGAAGAGTGGGTGAGATCAGTTCACCCGGAGGAGTATCGGAGAGCAATCGCAAAGTGCAACTTGGTCTTCGTGTTCGGTTGTTTCCTCCACTGCAGGTCGTTCTGCTCATTTGCCGAGTGTGTCTCTGGCGTGTTCATCCGCCTGTTCTTCATCAGGAGCTCCTCTCAGTTCGCTGATGCTTTCATGGTTGATTACTTTGAGGAAGAGGAGAAAGAGACGTGACGTCCACGTGGATGAAGAAACGTATGGACAGATCAAACAGATTAAACCTCCTTGGTGGAAGTAAATATAGAAAACAATGTGGACATTTGACTCAATGCTGATATATGTATCGAAGTAAAAGTGAAAATGACCTGAAAATAAATCTACTGAATTAAAGTACAGATACATATAAATGTGCTTTGTTCTATCACATCACTGCCTCTCGTTAAATAGCTGAATGGAAATATCAGTCGGGTATAATTGGTTATTTATCAGTGTTGCATAACTTTCTCTGAAAGAAGAACTGTTTAGAACAGACAGTTGATACCAGAGCAACAAGACCCGACTTCATTTCACTACTTTTCTCCTCATCGGACTTTTCTTAACCCTGGAACATCAAACCTCGTCAGAGGAATAATCTGAAACATGTTCTTCTTTGGAAAATAACACATTCAGACGCGAAATCTGCAGCTCGCTCCTCCTCAGCTTCTCCTCTCTCTGTAATAAACCTGAAAGCCTGCAGCTCCACCGCAGCAGGGCTCTGTTACATGATGTTGTGCCGAGGCAGTCGAGAGCTCTCCGCTCAGTTAACTGTGGTCAGGATGGGTCCGCTCGTCTTTCCCACGCTGCCACTGCTTCCATGTCAGCTGACCCGGTTCCGGTCCGAGGCGTGTAAATGTGTGATTAGCTGCTCCGTCCGACCGGCTGATCGATTGTCGATGCTGCTGGTTTTATGTAAACAGCTTCACACATGTAGTTGCATAAAACTGACTCACATCCCGTGTCGGGTCCTCTTGAAAGAAAATCAAGTGTTTACCTCGTGGTCTGTGGTTTATGTTGAAACACACACAATAAACACGTGTGTGCAGTGTGGATGAAAATCTGCATGTAGGCTGTATGTTCATAATCTGTATGCAATTGTTTGTGTAGATTTGTAAATTATTTGTAAAACCGTCAAAGCCACTCGATGAAGAAGTAAATTCAGCTTCATCCCAGCATTTAAGAGAGAAATATTCCAGTTGCAGCTTCTCTGTTGTGAAATGTTTCTTTTTAGTCTCATGTGAGATTCAAATGAATATGAACCATAGAAAGTGTGGACTATTGTTTTCAAATTGCATTTTAACAATCCGGAAAATCCCTGGACTGTGAAAACCATTGTCAGCTGCAGCCCTGTCATCCTCTTGCTTTGCTGTAAAAGCCTGTTCACAGCTGATGGAACATATCATGATTTAAACACAGGGTGGTGGTTCGATTTCCGAAGCACCCACTGAGCAAAACACTGCACCCTAACTTGCTGATGAAGGAGTGAGAGAATGAAAGTGATGCCAGTCAATGCAGTGGGTGCATTCTTCAGAGGTCTACCCCACCAAACCGAAATTAGACCCACTGGTCAAGGGAGGATTTCCAATTTGCGTCACCAGCCCGTCCCGCTCTTACTTTGCATCGTTAGCGTCGTCACTGGCAGGCCATGAATCCTGGGTAGCTCAGGAATGGAAGGACACACTTTAAGTGGCCTTCGAAAACGGGACAGCCTCTAAATTCAGATACAGCTTCTGTCCTGCTCGGGTGGAAAAATGTTATGTGGGAGAGACGTGAGTCCGTTTAGCGTATGTGTAGTGTATGTATGTCCGACAGCTGCAGTCGTGTGTTTGGCGAGTCAGTGAAATGCGTTACGAGCAGTGAGATGAGCAGCGGTGATTAAAGCTTGTTATTACACACTCAGACAGTCGCTCACAGCTCTAATGGAGCGCGGCTGGACCTCGAGAGGCAGAGAGAGAGAAAGAAGAGGGGGAGGCTGCGATCGGGAATAGAAAAGAGTTGGATGTTGTCGATGACCAAACCCTTCATTGTTCCTCTGTGTTTGTTTATCTCCTAATCTCTCGTCTATCTCATGTTTATCTTCTCCAATCTTCCTCTCTGAGAACCGACCAGGCTGAAAAACCCTGTAGCTACATATTTGGTGCGTTAGGAATCCTCTGGCTCCTGTGGTCCAGCCTTGTTAGCTTGTTTTGCTAGCTTTGAGGGTGTGATCACACCTACAGTTTGCTTTCTTTGGTCCGAAACAGTGAGGAAAGATCGTTGCGTTGTATTTTTGAATTTCGGCTCCTTCGGGCTCCCACTGTGACGCGGCTTATGATCAGAAGTTTCAGTACATGGAGTTTTTCTTCCCCATCATACGTTTTAAGAAAACTTAACACTCAACCTGTCAGAAGTTTGTTTATATCGGCTTAAAGGGGATTTTTTGCAGTGCACAGAATTCCTGGTAGTTTTTCTTCTCTTTCCCGAAACGACCGTCGTTCTCATTGAGGACAAATAAACCGAACTAAAGGAGTTTTGAGTCCCAGAGTTCATGAACGCACACACCCTGACTCATCATTCAGCTCGAATCGGGTGGAGATCCTCCCTGACAAGCATCACTACAAAGTTCTCCTTTGTCTGCATGTTGCTGCAGTCGTGGAGCGGCCTGATGTAACCGTCCTCTCCAGAGGGGTGAAGGTTCGGCAGCATTTCTCAACACATCTGGGGCCTGAATCCTGAACCCAGAACCTTCCACCTCATGTAGAAACCCATGAAACAAACCTCCGAATCCAGAACATGTCAAACTAGAGCGCAAACCTCCACCAAGTCAGGTCCACTCAACTTCAGTGTAACCCTCATTTAAAGTGTCGTCTGGTTAAAACTTGTCCAAGTGTTTCACTGCTCTCTTATTATTGTCCTCATCTATTACTCTGAGAACTCTACCATCATATAAATTGTGTCCTGAGGGTTTAAAACACCAACTAGAATCATGCTTTGACTGGAAGAATCTTCCTGAGGCCTCAGGTCCACTATCAGCTTCACTTCTCTCAACTCAAGGTCCACGTACATGCTGGTTCTGGAGCTTTCAGCAGTTTTCAGTCTTCAGATGAAGTCATAATGGGATGTAGATGTTTTCCATTATTCTGAATTTCTGACTTGACTTAACCACAAGCACGTAAGGGAACCCTGAGTTGGTGTAAATAGATGATCTACTTGTCGCACATTTAACTGAACGACATAAAGAAATTACATTTTTATTCTAGTACGATCATCTTACGTCTTTTTCTCCAACCTACGTGTTCTTGACTTCATCTTTTCAAAAGAGCTCTGTCACCACTCGAAACGACTCCATGACTTTATGTTAGAACAATAACTGGAGCTCGTGTTGCACATAACCAGTTGATTTTGTTTGTTGTCGGACGCAGGCCCGTTCAGTTGTCGTGTCTGTGCTCAGGTTGGGTCAGTGATGTCGCTGGTCTTTTTTTTTTTTTTCATGGCGTGAATATCACTTTCCCAGCAGCCCTGTGGAAACGAGGGCTGCCTTAATCCCTTTGTCACTGCACCTTTCAACGGGAACAATGACTCTGTGCGTCTGCTTTTGTGGCAGAGATATTGAGTTCTGAAGACAAGTGGAGGGAGGAGAAAACCTGAAGAGCCTGAAGAGGGTGAGAGAGGGAAACAGAGGAAGAACAGAGATGGAGGAGGGGGGGCGGCAGCTTTGGGCAAAATGTCAGGAATGGATTTGAGAGTGTTTACATAAGGCCGGTCTGGAGGGCAACATGCTGGATTTGGTTTGCAGGTGTCCACACAGCTCTGGATTTATGGCTGCATCCAGAGGAGGAGAACAGAACGACTTCAGGAGAGTTTGTTTTCCTCGTCCTCTTGCATCTGATGCCAGTCTCCAGACAACAAGAGGTTTGGAGGTGGAAACGTTTCCGTTGTCCCTGGTTCCAGTCCACGATCCGGTGGTCAGAACCCCTTAAAAACCTTCATCTCTTTAGGCAACAACAACCTTCAGATCACGCTCGGGTTGGACTGTTTACTCAAATGATCGAATTTTATGGGATCGTAAACCAAAAATGTTGGAGCAGTCACAGTGGGTCAATAACAAACTGTCATTAGCTCTGTTCAGGAGATGAGGGGTTTTCGCCTGTTTGTTGGTTCGTCAGCAGGATTGAGCAAAAACCTACTGAACAGATTTCCACACAACTTGGTGGCAGGATGGAACATGAGCCAAGAAACAACTAATTAAATTGTTGCACAGATCCGGACAAACATTGCAAGATTTGAATTTGGTGCAGCTTGATTGGATGGGACTGTTGGGCCTTGGCGGAGGAACGAGCTTTACTGAGCGACATCAGAGTTTTCCTTATCGATTCATTGAGTTCCCAGAGACTAAAGTATTGTCCTTAAATAACTTGTTTTATTTTTAATGAGATTAAGATACAAGAAGCTGGAACATAACAACACTCTGCAGTTTGAATTAATCAATCATATTATCGTTGATTCATTCGATTACATTTGTCAGGTTTAAATCTTCAGTTCTTCAGACAGCTCTGCGTCGGCTGCAGGACATTTGGACCCAGTCTGATTTCTATCTTTCACATTTTCCAAAGTTTCATCGTGCTGCTGCTGGTGACTCACGGGCCACTGCGCCCCCTGCTGGAGGGTTCGGATCCTCGATGTGAAGAGTTGATCCTCAGCCTCGAAATCAGCCTCCAACTGGTTGTGGAGCAGATTCTCTCAGTCACTAGTGGACTTTTACGGTCATGACGAGACTGAAACTCTTGTGTCTCTCTCTCTCTGTGTCTCTCTCTCTCTCTCTCTCTCTCTCTCTCTCTCTCTCTCTCTCTCTCTCTCTCTCTGTGTCTCTCTCTCTCTCTCTCTCTCTCTCTCTCTCTCTCTCTCTCTCTCTCTCTCTCTCTCTCTCTCTCTCTCTCTCACACACACTGTTTACAGCCTCTTATCAAATCAGTAGCTTCTGGATTGTCCTCCGTACTGTTTGACCTTTCCTTGTCTATATATCCTCACATTGACCACACACATGAACAATATATCATTATTACTAATTGATGAGCTCATCTCACCTGACGGCTCCAGCAGCTGATCTCAGGGCTCAGCTCACTCTCTTCCACTCATTCGTTGGCAGCGCTCAGACAAGGCGCCCTATTTGAACTGCTTCCTCTGCCCACCCGTGTAACCCACCTCCACCCCAGCTCCCCCCCGGCACCACCTCCACCCCCCCTGTCTTCATGCTGTGGTTGAATTATTCAGTGTCATCTCTGTCATTGATGCTGGTTCTGTTCTGTTCCCCTTGGGGGCCTAGCTGCTGCTCTCCCTGTCTTAGACTCTCCACATGTGCAGGTGGAAGTGGAGGGAGGTCCCAGAACAGAACCATGCCGCCAAATCTAACAGATGAAGTGGTCCTGACTGAATTATACTATGACTGTTATCTATAGTGATAAAGATTCTCTTCTTCCCATCATCTCCGAGTCTTTGCAGATGAGCGTAATTGTGACAATGATTTAAATTCCAAAGGAAACCCCGACATCTTTACTCCTGACTTGCAGTTGTGACACATTCATACATGCACAGTAGACTGTCTGTGCGGTGGATTGAGTTTAACAGCGACAGAGGATGTTGAGCCACTGCAGACGATTTGACGAGCAGTTCATAAAAATCTGACCCCGATGCAGCGCTCAGATTTTACCACTGATCATCGCTGTGACTCACCGAGCCCATCAGGACTCGTTTGATGTCTTTGTTCATTTGACGAAGAACCAGCAGGAATCATGAAGACGAGTCCATTGTGCAACAGAAAACACAACAGACACAGTATTCAGGGGCCTAACCGTTGGATTTTAGGTGGAATCTCCATCTTGTCCCGTCTGCACAGAACACACACGCCTCTGATCTTCTCTGGAAGACAAATTCACAGAAAACCTCTGCATTGCTGGAGGAGTCGGCGTAACCCAGAGCGGCAGAAATAGATTTTCACGCTGCTTGGTGTGGGAAAAGTGAACTGGGTCATATCACCATTCTGCAGCTCAGGATAAAGACCTGATTAGATTAGCTTTGATTAGATTTGCTGTCTGCACGAGGCCTCCTTAGAGAGAAGAAGAGGTGGTGGTGGAGGAGGAGGAGGCTTGTTCCGTTAATAACCTGCTAAATTAACCATCCCGGCTCCCCGACGCCGCGGGCGACATGTTTTATTCATGTCAATACACTAACAGGTGTGACGTGACAGGTGTTGCTGCTGCGGGTTTTTCTTCTTCGTCTTCATCACGGCTCCTGGAAAAGTTGTTAATTGGGTCTTTCTTTTTTCTCATTAACAGTTCCCTGCTGCTGTGAATTTTCAATTAGGAAGAGAACATTCATCTTGATTTTACTTCCCCTTCCCATTTAAAAGTCATGAGATTAAAGCGTTGGTGTGTCAGGTATTTTAGTATTTTATCTAATTATCTCCACGCTCTGTCAGCGGTGGTTTGAACAATGGAACTTCTTCTTGCTGATTCTTGTTTCTTCAGTTTCAAAAACAAAACAAATGAAATGAAAACAAATCAAGTTTGGTTTCCTGCTGTAGCAAGATGACAAAAATGGTTCCAGCTTCTTCAATCAGTGTTTTCTGATATTCTTACTCTGTTGAGTTGAATTCTGGTTAAGATCTGTGAACTTGTGATAAACTATTAATTGATTGGAGATAGTTATCATCTTATTAATCAGTAATTAAAAATCAAAGATGCCTCTAAACAAAGACTTTCAGACGGTGATAGAATCAGAATAACAGCTCCACTCTGAAACCCATTGTTTTTAATCGCCTGTTTCTTGTGAGGAAGGTTTTTGGCTGCAGAGACTAAAGTGCGAGCAGGAAAAGCTGATATTATGTTTGGCGGTTTCCCTGAAAATTATTAGTACTGTTTGTACTTGATGGTAATTTATAGGCATGCCATTGGAACAGTTTGATTTGTATATCATCGTGTCCTCTTGACCTCAGTTGTGGTTTAGTGTCCAGAGCTTCTCCAAATAACAAGACGCCTAAAGTCAAAAGTCTTGACTTTAAAGTTGAAGTGACTTTCGATTATCGTCCCAATGTCGTAGCAGCAGCAGAATTCATCTGATAATCCTGGATGAAAAAGTGAATTCACAGAGCAGCGTGTTCTCTGCAGAGCTGCGTGTAGCCGGCGGCTGTTCCTGTCGCGGGGAAGCAGTAATTTATTCATTGAACAGGTGAAGGCGGTGAGGAGCTGGTTTCTCCTCCACTAATGAAAACTCAAATCCCTCTGACTCCTGTAAATTGGTTAGGAGGTGTCAAGTGTCTCCCAACACACACACATACGGTCGACTCGTATGGCGGTCTCACTGCAGACAGCAGGGATGTGACACTTTGCTCCCATCCTTCAAGGACACACACACTCAAACACATGTAACACACAGCACACACTCCTGTCAGGCTCCCCCGGGGCCCGCCTCCTTCGGAGCCAGTGGCTGTGACATTTAAAATTGATTACAAAGGGGAAGATTGATTATGATCATGTCCATTTCTTTTCACTCATCACAGAGTTATGGCTCCTCGCTGGGCTCGTAGCTGATGTGGAGGTGTGTCTATATGTGGATAAATATTAAATATGAAAGTGACTCTTTGAAAACTAAAACGATTGTAGCTCCATATTTGAAAGAATCTCTGTCCACACTTGAGAATACATCACATGACCATTCACGTACGCTGGTCACGTACGCTGGTCACGTACGCTGGTCACGTACGCTGGTCACGTACGCTGGTTGTTTTAAACAGGAAGTAGATTCTCGACTCTGCGGTTGGTTGCTTAGTTACAAAAAATACAACCAACGATATTTAATGATGTTGAAGTAAGGTCATTTATTGTTACTTCCCCCGATACTAAAAACATTTTTTGGTGTCACGTGTGGTTTGTAACTATACAAATATTTATACGCTGTAATAAACGGTAACGTGGAATTTCCAGGAATTATATTCAGTTATGATGAAATATTAATAATTCTGGGACTCTGATATTTCCTAATATCTGTCCTATGTGACAAAGGTCTTAAACGTCATTCATAATGGTCTTAAAAAGATTAAAGTTGTTGCTGAAGCAGAACTGGTCTCACTGACTGGTCCTGTTTTCTGTGGGAACCAGATTCAAAGAAGCCAGTGCTGCCTGATTTGACTAAACACCTCCAGACCTGCTTGTTGTGAATACACATGAATCAACCTCCTACTTGTAGCAACACGGCCTTTTTCTCTGTCCTGTACATTTTCTGTTTTTTGCACACTGGGAACTACACCCCCCTCATATTTAAAGCACCATAAAATTAGCTTTAAAGTCCCCATAAAGCACTTCAGCTCTCTACCTTTTTGTTTCATGTTTCTGTCGTGTCTCTGCCTCTAATCTCTGCCTGCACCACTATGTCACCTCCCCTGTAATCTTCCCTGCAGCCCTCGGTCGCTCTGAGTCAGACCCAGGTCATGGGAACTCGCAGCTGCTCGTCCGGCCCCATGCAGTTGATGGACAGCGAGCGCCATCGTGGTTTGTTTGCTGATGTGCGTGAAAAGTAAAAAAAACAACCCTGCACCTGAAACAATCCAGAGTTTGAGTCTGTTGTTGTGGGATGTCGGAGCCGTCGGCTGGGGAAAGTAGGGCATAGTGTGCAGGCACAGTGTGCAGGCCTGCTGCGCTTCTGCACGTTCACACAATGCTGAATCATAGCAGACGAAGGCCTCACGAAGGAGGTCGACTTCTCTGAGCTTGTGCATCGTGAATAATGGCATCAGAGACACTGACATCGACGGGATCCTGGTGCGGTCATTGTCTCCCTCGTCTCCCTCGTGAGGCAGTGAAATCTCTTCTTCTTGAAACATGTGAGGGGAAGGTCAAGATCTTCATCACTGCATGATCCTGAAGAATGAGCTGCTGTGTTTCATATCAATGGCTTTTGTTTATTGGTCTCGCCCCTGGTGTGTGAAGACCTTAACAAGTGGGGAAGGACGTTCATCTTAAAGGAGACATGTTACGATCATATTCAGGTTGATGATCTCAATTTGTGTTGTTACTGTAAAAGGTTTTCATGTTGTAATGTTCAGAAAACACATCACTGTCCTCAAACTGCTGCAGCTCCTCTTTTCAGCCTCCGTCTCAAACACTTATTTGAAGTTCATGTCTCTTTAAGACCCCCCCCCCCTCCTGATCAGTCTGCTCTGATTGGCCAGCTGATCCACTCTGTTGTGATTGGTCAACGGGATGATATATCATGTAGGAAATGTCGGCCTGGCTTTCGTTTGACCTGCTTCGTTAAGGGGCGTGTCAGACTAGACGACTTCTCCCTTCATCACAGACTTTGTGGTTTTTGAACTTTGACATTTACAAAAAAACCTTAATAACAAACTGGAGGAAAGAAACTGTCGACTTTAAGTTGTGACCTAAAAGAGCTCAGAATCTGCTCAGTCACAAACAAACAGTTTAAAACAAGCGTGTAACTGCTTTTAGATTTTAATACACAAGCTCATTAAAGTATAATTTCATCGTTGATTAGCTGAGTGATTTAAAAAGTGCCCTCGTTAGATCCCCGAAGAGAAGACTGTTAAATTTGAGCTGGAAATCTATACATTACCACTAAAAGTGCCCTGGAGCAAACCTCTGCCACTTCCAGGGGCGTCGACCTCCCAGAGGAGCCGAGGAGACGTTTGTCCTCTGGAATCGACGCAGGGTCAAAGAAAAGGGGACGGAGGGGAATCAGACAAAGAGAAGCTGGGTGTCATCTGAATCTCAGTAAACAGATTATCACAGCGAAGCGGTGACTGTTTCGTTCTCTGACAGAACTGCACCTATTAACTCGCCCGAGGTGCAGTGAAGCTAATGAGTGACAGCAGTGTGGGAACGTGGCTGGTTTTCCCACCATTTATACCCATTCTATTTCAAATATGTGTGCGTGAGTGTGTGTGTCAAAGTACTCGTGTGCCTGTTTATGAGTGACGGTGACTCATGTCTGAGTTTCTGAGTAAATCGTCTCCACGTCTTGAAGTGAGCGTATCTGAGTGTGTGTGTGTTTCTGTATTAGTGTGCACTCTGATAACCTCTGACCTCTTCCTCTCTCCTTTACAGCGAGCGTACACTGTGATAGTGGAGGCGTGGGACAGGGACAACGGCTCACACAGCAACGGTAAGACTCAACCCTCAGACACAGGAGAAACACAGGGTCATGGAAAATACAGATCTTCTCTCAGACCAGTCAGATCACACAGTTTGTTTCCAACAGTCACAGAACTCTATTCTCTTTTCCTTCCTTTCTTCTCCTGACTTTGTTCTTCATTTTCCCTGTAACATCACAATCTCCTCTTCAATATCAAGTCAGACACAAACACAAACTTGGGTCTGGGACATTTTCTGGAGCAGCAGATTGTTTTCTCGAAAGATCAGTGTTAACAACACTGATCTTTCGACAGCTCATCCACACCGGGTCGGCCCTCATCACCAGAAGCTCTGGAACCTCCTCTTCTTTCCAAGTTGTACGGCTCCTCTTCTTCATCCTGAGATATTTGTGTTCTTCCAGTTTCACGTCCAGTTAGAAACCTCGTCAACACGTCCACTCGCTCACTGGGAAGCTTCCACACATTGTCACATATCGCCCCTTCGGAAGATTTCCAATAACTTGACTTTGTGTCTGCTGCAGCTTGTTACTGTGTCTTTGGCTCGTGAACGTCACCAAGTCCCGTCTGGATGTTTTTGAATCTCAGTCCAGTTCTGCTGGTTCAGTGATGATGAGCTGGTTCGTCATTGTTAGCATGTTCTAGTATTGTTCTCACACGTTAACAGAACTAGTCAGTGCCGAGTAGTTTGGTTCGTGTATTTAGACTCGTAACCTGAGGCTCTGCAGATTGACGTGTCTCTAGAGACTTATGATAAACTACGGATTTAAAGGAAATAATCTAATTTCTTTCTTTCCCTTTCACATTCTGTGAGTAGCTGCTCAGTATCGATGTGGCTCAGAGACAGATTCTAATGTGTTCAGACACATCTGATCGCAGCACCGTGGAACTGTGTGGCAACATGTTGAACTCTGTGCTCGTCTGATCGGGTAACAAGCTGCCTGACTTGAGATTTGGTGATTTTTATCTGCAGCTTAATCCTGTTTGGAATCTCTTCATCAAACGTCTTTTACTTATTAAGTATATTTACTGTAAGTGTACTCTTGTGCTTCTTGTGTGTGTTTTGCTTCAACACCCGGGTGAAGTCAACTTTACATTGAAATGATTCCAGCTGGTACGAGACAGTGACGTATATAGATTTTAAATTTAGTAAAATGAGAACATTTTAAATTGACAGTTCCTCCAGGTACAGAACGGTTTCATCTAGTTTAAAAAACACCAAGATGGTTCAGGACAGAAACTGAAAAGTGAAACTGGAGGTTTGAAAACAAACCAATGGACACAAACCCTCAGGCAGGTAAACAGCCAAAGACAAAACTACTATTTAAATCACTATAACAACAGGACTTTCACACTTTTGCTCTCAGACGTACAAACCAAAAGAAAATGATCTGCACTCTCCATCTCGTCGTGATTATTTCAACCAAATAGAATCGGACCTGTGGTTTCTGGTGGTACTGCTCCATTTTGTCCACATTTGCAAGCTTTCAGACGACACGTACAAATACAAATGAACGCAGAGTTCAGACAGAAGGCTCCTTTCGTTTCTGTATATCATGTTGTGTGAAACCTGGACACGTTTCCTCTGGGTGTGGTAAATGGTTATTTTTGTGGATTGAGGGTTTTTCCACTTCTTCATGATTCTACTTTCACTTGTCTGTTTCTGCCTCCATTTGGGATTTCCTGCATTTTTGGGCAACTACTTTCGATACTTGTCAAAGAGCAGGCACGGACCTGTTGTATCCAGCTGTGGGTGTTCGTGCAGGTGAAGCGAGTGTGATGCTGTGAAAAGTGTGTGTGTGTGTGTTTGGACCCTGGTTTTTTTCACAGGAATAAGAATCTGTGCTCGTCCCAATCAAGTGTTTTATTGCCTGAGAGCCAAATCCTGAGTCGTGTGATTGTCTGCCAACACAAATCCCGATTACACGGCTCTTTGTTTTCCTACATAATACAGCTGCACGGTGCACATTCGGTCTAAAGTAGGCCTACAGTAAATTAAGTCATGTTGGACATCTGGGTTCTAAGAGCAGCGAGCATCACACACTCCTTAAATGGTTCCTCTGGTATTTCTCATTGCAGCCACAAAGCAGAGGCTTTTCACTGTGTGTGTGTGATGATACTGAACAAGTCAATTAAGACCAAGATTCACATGATTCATTGTTTAAGTCATTTATGAGGAGAAATGTTTTATTTCTGCATCAAATAATTATTTTCTGGATTCATGGTGCGTTTTGTCCATTTCTTGGTGAAATGGCTCCGATGTGGTGGCATGAAGCTGAGTGTGTTGCAGTGTGAGCGGCTGCAGCTGCGTGGACACGGGTCTGGGCGGCAGGTTGGAGAGGCCTCAGGAAAGACCAGGCTGTTTATACCTCAGGAAGCCCTCGCCTCTCACAAAACAAAACACAAATGCCATGAGACAAACAACAATCCATGTATCGTGTTGACAAGTAATTATCAAAGCCTGATGCATCTCTTATTCCTCTGAGCCTGTGAGCTACGTGTGTCACACTGGACGACATGTTCCCTGAACGCACAATGAAACTCAACAACACAACTTCCTGCTGTCCCCAAAACCTCCCCAGAGCAACACGAGGGGAATAATCTGCCCCTTTTCTCTGCTGTTTGAGGAACGTTTGATAAGAACGACTGTGTCCAGCTGTTTTCACGATTAGATCTGATACAGATAATCATCCGTGAGCTGTGTTTGGGGATGAGAGCCAATGACACGGTGGTGATGTCAGAACATGTTGAGAGACACATTTATTGGTGCTGGTTGTTTTGGTTTTTGTGGGATTTGTTGACGAAGTATTTCTGCAGAATTGTAAAAGTTAAGTGTCGGTGTGCTCTCGTAATGACACCGTTTGAAAGTGATTAAGTGTTTCTCAGTGCCGTCCATATTTTTATGACCATATCTTAAGTGTCTTGTTGCATCACCTGGAGGAAGATGCTTTCCAAAACACAGGAACACCCTGACAACCAGCTGTCGTGCTGAGGCTGATGCTTCCACGCCGCAGCTCCTTCCAGGTGTTTCAGCGTCCATGATGTAAATCCACGAGAAATCTGAGCTGAAGAGATAAGAAGCAAAGAAACGGGGGCAGAGCTTCAAGCTGGGAAGCCGAGTGATCGGTTCTTTTATTACCTTGCACCAGCGAGGTTATATTTACGGCCCCTGTCAGTGTGTTTGTTGGTTTGTTTTTCAGCAAGGTTACGTAAAAAAACTACTGAACAGATTTCCACGGAAACATTCCTGGAAAGATGGGACATGAGCCAAAAAAATTACTCATTAAAATTTGGCGGTGATCCCGGCAAAGAGGCTGATCCGGGAATTTGATTTATCACTTTCTTTATCATCGTTATATGTTTTTCCCTTGAATTCAAGGATCTCGAGGGAATAAATGAGTTATGTTTATGGAGCTGATGAGTGTGTGAAAGTTGGTGCAGCTTGATTGAATCTAAAGGGATTCTTGGGCCTTGGCAGCGGTATAAGCTATAAGGTCTTCTTCTTTTTTATTAAACATCTAGATTTCTAGAACATGTGTTTTTACACATTAGTCAACACAATACAAATATGCCTTTATTTCAGCATGTTTGTAGATCTGTGTCCATGTTATCGCACATATTTCTAGACGATGGAAGACGACGGGGGAGGAAAAGCACGAGTACATAAATCTTAACTGAACGCAGTCCTGACTTCAGTTCAGAGATCACCACTGTTACAAGTGAGGAGCTGTGAAGAGGTCGGAGGTCAAAGGGCCACAGTCTCCAAACAGAAACGCTCCAGTGACATGCAGCTTGAGATCTGGAAAACTGATTCTCTGCTCCGATCTGAAGGCCCTGGTGTTTTCTCCGAGCCGGCTCCTCGTGGCCCTCTGCCTGCTGCTCTCCCTAGTAACAGCGGGCCTCTCTTAGCTCCTCCAGCTCAGAGAGAGCTCGTGATTGGTCTATATTTTTATATCTAATTGCTGCAGATGAACAGCAGTGAGTGAGCGCCCGGGTGTTTCAGGTGGTGGGTGTGGGACTGGATCTGTGGCAGTGTGTTAACTCGCTGTGAGACTCCAGGGCAGCACGGAGAGGGAGTCACTGTGGGTTTTCATTCTGTCTATTGAGTCAAACTTCACCACGATGGAATGTGTCTTAATATTCACAGTGAACAGACTGAAGACAATAAACACTTCAGATTCTATTAACAATAAAAACAAATAAACGCAGTAAAATGATAAATGTTATAAATCTAATCCTTCACACCTGGAAGAAAACAAATTGAATCCAGTTAAAAGCTGCAGATGAGGAGTTTATTTCAAAAGTTATTGTAATGAGTCATTTTCATGTCCAACAGAAAAGGAAGTTAGAACAAAAAGAGAAAAGTTGAGTTCTAAGATAAAATAAATCACATTGATTAATGTTAATTGTTTTCAGGTGTTTTTTATTTTTATTTAGTTTTTATACATAAATTTGATCAAGGAAAACCACATGCTGTCACTCACTTGAACTCACTGTAAAATAGGTGATGGACAGTTTGAGTCTCACTTAAACTAAATGGTGTGAAAGAGGTTGTCTCAAATGACAGTGGATTTAAACCAGTAACTCTTCCTCAGTCCGGTGAAGATGACGATGACGGTATCGTTACTTCCAGCTCCTCGTCAGCTCCTCGTCAGCTCCTCGTCAGCTCCTCGTCAGCTCCTCGTCAGCTCCTCGTCAGCTCGGGCAGCAGCAGTGAACCCAGGCCCCTGAGCTTCTGTTCCTTGAGAACAAGCTAAAGGGCCTTTCCTATGTCGCCCTTCCTCGTCTGTTCCCCGTCTCTTATTATTTCCGGCCTGGCTCCGATGAAGTCGGGGCTGGATATCCTGACAGGGGGAGCGTGGGGGGACAGAAAAGCATTTCGCCAAGCAGGAAAACTGAAAAAGCATTTTGGTTATCAAGCCCTCGCAGCCCTCGCTCCGACACCCTCCGTTTGTGCTTCCGTCATTTTCCCATTCTTTCCCTCTTTTTCCTCCTCCTTTCTTTTGTCTTCCTCGTTCCTGGTGGACGGAGGTTTCACCTTCTCTCTGATCTGTGTTAACGACAGACATTCTTCGAAGCCTCTTGGATTCTCTAATCGCACTGAACACCGGGTTGTCGGGTCAAGTCCCACAACCGGAACCAGCCCTGGAATGTCATTCAGAATTTCTTCTTGTTTTGACGTTGGTATCTAACCGACCCAAATACTTGACCTGTTGAATGTTGAGTTTTTTTCTGTAGTTCTGGAAAAGTAGTGGACTAGACTCGGCTCAGGGAATAATTAATGAAATAAAAATAGAATTGAATCAGTGAAAATCATTTTTAAATCTTATCCGACAACATTATCCACAGTGTTGATCACAAATCAATCAGAACAGAACGTAACAGTTTCACTTACGTGTGACTTTCATTGTCTGACGTGTTCGTTTCCATCGTTCAGATGAGGAGCTGCTGATCGAGCGCAGCATCCACAAAGGAACCATCAACCCCGGAGAAGAGAAGCAGACGGTGGAGTACAAGAGCCTGATCTCCAGTCTGGAGTACACCATCCGCGTGCGCTGTGACGAGCACTACTACGGCAGCAAGTGCAACAAAGTGTGTCGTCCTCGCGACGACTACTTTGGTCACTACGTGTGCGATCAGCTGGGAAACCGGGGCTGCATGGAGGGTTGGACCGGGCCCGACTGCAAGACAGGTGAGGCCCGATACACGATACACACGACCAACACAAAGAGGATTCATACGACTCTGTAGGTTTTTAGCAATTTCTACAGACCAATAGCTGATTAAAAAGTAAATATTACAGATTCCAATAAACAGACAAAAAAGAATCAGGAAGGCAGAAATGATTGAAGTGAAAATACATAGAAAATATAAATATAAAGCTTTATACATTTCCCAGTATAAGTTTCCACTTATCTTTTAATGGTTTCATTAGTTCTTCAGTTGCTTATTACAACTAACAGAGCTACTTATCAACGTAGTTGTTGAAATAGTTCTACTTTGCTGATCCTAATGTGTCCCTTTCCATCTCTTTTCCTTCCCCACAGCCATCTGCAAACAAGGATGCAGCGTCCTGCATGGGACATGCAGCGTGCCGGGGGAATGCAAGTAAGTCGTGTTGTGTCCGTTGATTTTTACAGTGCAGCTGCAGACTGATGCAAAGCATGATCTTGTTTGGACGGAGCCTGATGAGGAAAACAGTCGTGATACGACAGAGTGATGAGAGGCTGGGGGGGGGGGGGGGTTGTTGATGACATACCAAGCAGTCCGACCCCACACCACTCTTCCTCCCCCATTCCTCCATCTCCATCCCTCAGCCATTGTTCTGCTTCCTGTACTGAAGCTGCTGCTCCTGCCCGCACACAGAGAAACAGAGGGGGAGAGAGAGAGGCCTGTTTTGTCATTATGCTCCCTCGTCCTGTGCCTCCCCCCCACCCTCACCCTCTCATGTCTGCAGCCCACATCACCTCTTCCTATCCTGGGCCTTGTTATGGCTGCCACTCGCCTGTGGGGAAGTGTGGACTCTCCCCACCGCTGAGTGGTGAACCCACCGAAACAAATAACTTCACGGTTTTATTTAACACAACAGGGCACGTTTAGTTATCTGCTGTCCATTTAACACACAAGGTAACACAAACAGCTTTTGAATGAGTGACTGTGACTGTGGGGTTGATAAGAATAGAAGAAACTATTAACTAAGTCCATTCTCCATTATCACGCCCACTAAGGTCGGGTTCCGAGTTGCAGAACTAATTTGTCCTTGGTCGAAAAACGCTCGGAGCTGTTCAGCATTAGAACCTGAACGGAACCTGGTCCGTGTTGGAAAAAGGAAGAAAAAGGAATTTACACACCAAGTCCGTACATTTCATGATTTGCGGTGAAAGTCGCTCCAGAGATGTTTCAGCTGTTTGGGATCCTTCAGCAGCTCTAATTCTCCTTGTTCCTGACGACTTCTCAGGATTGGATGGACACGATGTTTCAGTTTTTCAAGAAGTGAGAGGACCATGAAATCATCCTCACTGCTCCACTCCATCTCTTATCAGACTGAGGATTTAAAAAGATTTGATCTCAACCTTAACAGTTGACTCTGAGCAAGAAAAGGTGCTGAGAAGTTGTGTTCAGACGTGACTCCGTGTGGAAGTGAACATGTACATTCAAACATACTGGAACACGTGTGTTTTAAAAGTGCACAGATGTGACGGGGGGGGGGGGAGATGTAGGTGATGAGGGTTTTACATTGAGGAAGGTATGATTTAGTTAAGATCTGACATTAAGCTGACACTTCACATTGGAAATGGCCGGAGGATTGGAAGAGAGAGGAACACCCTGGAATGTGCCTCAACATGTGATTCTGAGCTTCACTGCAATCTGGAACACACACACACTGACACACACACACACTGACACACACACACACTGACACACACACACACTGACACACACACACACTGACACACACACACACACATATAGAGGTGAAGAAAAGAAAAACTGATGCTCAGTAAAAGCATTTTTTGTGTTTGATTTATGTGAGACAGTCCACATTCATCAAATCTGTCACGTTAAAATGATCAGTTAAAGATATGCAGGGTATAAATGTTACATAACGAGACACAGAGAGACAACACAGTGAAATAACATCGGGAACAAGAGAACAAGATGATCCAGAGGGAAAAGGAACAGGAGCTTGATGTTCAGGTCGGATTGTGACGTGAAGCTCGGGGCTCAGGTGCTTCGCTCACTTTTGTTTTTACCTCCGAGTAAATTGGCTTAAATGACAGAAGCTAAACTACAGATCAAGTTGTTATGAATTTTCCTTTCAAAGGTAGATGATTAAATGTAGCGTGAATCCCTCTCTGAATTATTTTTGATCGAGCAAACTTGTTGAATTATGAAATAACTAAATAAACCTGAACCCTGGAAGGACGTCGTCAGGAGAAGGAGTTTGCTCTGTTGTCATGGAGACGGCTTCGCTGTAAATACGGGAGCGAACCATGTGATAACAGATTGTCTGCGGCGTTGCATGTGAAACCTCCAGAAGAAGCTTGAAAGTGGAAGTTCCGTTAACATCATTTTTGCCTTGAAGGTAAACTTGTGTACTGTCCGAAATTAAACTACAAAAACTGAGAGAAGTTTATGGCCGAAATTACAAAAAGCCGCCGGATGTTGGAACCAGTGACGGAGAGAAATCAACTGGGAAAAGCCGAGCGAGAGAAAGCGAGGGGTTAAAACCTCCCAGAGGCAGAAACGGAGGAGAAAAGGAAAGCGTCTGAGCCTGGCAGAAGAAATGTGTGTTTGGTATCTTGTTTCTTACACACAGCGCATTCACAACCTACGCTCCCTCATGTGACACTACTAAACATGTAGCTAGGCAACAGCGGGCTAAGTCTGTCCGCTGGATTTGGGCGCACGGCTCGCCTGTAAATAATTCAGCCTGACCAGTCACACACACACACACACACACACACACACACACACACACACACACACACACACACACACACACACACACACACACACTAACAGCCCCTCTACCTCAGCCCCTGCCCACCGTCCCGTCTTCTGGGTGTGGTTTGTCTGAGGGGCCACAGCAGGACGGGGGGGGGGGGGGGGGTTGTTGTGGGCAAGGCGGGATATTTTCAGCTCTGGCCGGCCCCCGAGGCCCCCTTCCATTGATGGAACGGCAGTAGCCCGGCGACGGGGTTTGTGGGTAATGCCACCCTTGGCCTGTGGCTGCCCGAAACCATTCCCCCGCTCTCCCACACTGCAGCCAGACAGACTGTCCACGCCGCCACCGCTGCTGCGAGGCTGACAGTGTGCAGGGCCCCGCCGCCGACCGCAGCGCCAGACAACACCACATGCACACAGCTGTGTAGTAAGCAATACACAGCAGCGTCTCACACACACACACACACACACACACACACACACACTGATTGAAGTTGTCACAGTCGTGTGAACAGTTCAAAATGTTTCAGCCACAAACTTAAATCTGACAAACTGATAAAAACCAAAACGTTAGACATCAGTGAAAGATTCTTGTTTAGTATTTGCTTGAATGAAGCTTTTAAACGTTCTCAGCTCAGTTTCTCCTTCAGCCTCTTTGACCCTTTTGCATCTAAGATATCAAAACTCTGGCAGGAGCCAATCCCAGCTCAAGCTGGGCGAGTACCTTGATGTCTCATATCCATCTCTGCGGATTGGAGCCGGACCCGATAACCTGCAGAGTCATTTAACCCGGGAGTTAGTGTGGATTGTTTCCATTCCCATTACAGACAGAAGCCTGATGTTAGTGGGTGTTCGGGGCTTTGGAGCCGCCCATTATCCTGCAGGTCTTTGGACTGCGACGCCCGAGCACCAGAGAACCTGCGGAGAACATGCAAACCTGGTGAAAAGCTGATTCAAACCAGGCAGTGATCAGACACTAGTTAAAGCAGATCAACCTGATCACTTTATTCCACCTGCTGGTGTTTAACAGTTTGCAGTTCTCACATTGTTCAGTTCCACAGAAGGACTGAGGTTCAGGGCCCAGCCCCAGAACCTGGGAGCCTCTGGTCCCAGTGCACTGCAGCACATTACAGCACATTAGCGCTCACTACACAGCCGTATATCACTGCTGCTACGGTGTTTGGTCGGCATCCATTTTGTAGTGTTTGTGAGCCGGTGGAGGGGGGGGGGTGCATCCTAAAATAGCCCCGACAGAGAAATGACAGGACAGGTGGGGCAAGGTTACCGCTGGCCTTGGAATAACAGAGTGCTGCCATAAACCAACAGATTAGCTAACCCTGCGCTGGCCTCCCCTTCGAGACGACTAACCCTCGCTCCACAAACCCGCCGCTCATTCCAAGTCTGACCTCGACCGAGCTCACGACACAGGAAGCGGGCGGAGAGGAGACGCACAGCACACGACACCAGAAGAAACTGCAGGAAACAAATAGCTTCTCTTTTAACCTCCACTTGAGTCCTGACCGAGCGTCCTCTTGTCTTCTGGATGTGGGGCTTCATGGACACTTTTAAATTAACATTCAATTCTCTGGAATATTGATCAGAATATAAGTATATAAGTATTTTGAGGTTGTTGGAACTTTTCAAATTATTTATATTACATCATCTTTCATGTCTTGACATGAAAAAAATATTTGCTACAGCTTCATTTCATGTTAAAAGTAAAAACTTTAATTTCAGCTTGTTTCGATTAGAATTCAACCTTTTTTAGTTATTTTCTTAATTCAGTTATTCTTGTTTCTTGTGCTGTAACCTTAAATTATTTAGAAACTGATTTCAACTTGTTGATTTCCACTTAATTTCTACTTCATGTTGTTCTTTAGCTCTTAGGAATCCATTGATGACAGAAAGAGATTTTTTTGCCAAGTGTCTCACAGCAACACGCTAAATAAAGTAAAGTGAAGAAACACAACAGACACACACTCCCACTCCCACTCCCACACACACTCACACACACACACACACACACACACACACACACACACACACACACACACACACACAGAGCACAGGAATGTGTGCTGGCACTGTGCTCCCCTAAAATTAGCAGCTTCAGCGATCACATCATTCACCTTGATGAAGACATTTTGTCCAACAAATTGCTGTGGTGACATTTAGAGAAACTCAATCAGCTCTCCTGTGTTTCCTGAACCTTTCTGCTCATCGTGTCTTTAATGTGTTATTAAGGCTGATATTCCCTGCGGCTGCAGCTGTGAAGAAGAACACATTGTCATTGTGCTTGTGAAATACAAGGTATTTGTTTTACAGATGCAGCCTCTGAACTCTGCTGTCTGTGACCTGGGTTTGATTATCGATCACATTTTTTACTGAAGTTTGCTGAATAATATCTGAGTGAGTGAGAAAACGGCAGAAAATGTAAGTGAGTGAACGTGTTGATGACGTTTCTAACGGACGGACGTGAAACTAGACAAATACAAATATCTCAGGATGAAGAAGAGGAGCCGTACATGTAGAAGATGAAGACGTGGAAAGACGAGGAGATTTGAACGTTTTTGGCGATTAGGGCGGACGCCGGTGTGGATGTGCTGTTTACGTCACGTCTAGTTTCCAGGAGACACGTCTGGAAACAGTTTGATAGTGAAGAGAACTTGATGAAGAAAAGTGAGAGTGGAAGGAGTGACAGAAGTGAAGAGATGAAAACAAAGGAAGGACAAGAGTAAGAAAAAAATGAAATTAGGAGGCGGCTCATGTAGGGAGGCTCGAGTGCAGGTTTGGTTCTGACCCGACTCTTAGAAACTTCTCTCAACCCCCTTTTCTTGCTCGACTCCGTCCTGTCAAATACAACCAACTAACACCCCCCCCCCTCTGTGTGTTGCAGGTGTAACTACGGCTGGCAGGGTCCGTACTGTGACGAGTGCCTGCCGTACCCCGGCTGTGTTCACGGGACCTGCACCGAGCCCTGGCAGTGCACCTGTGAGAAGAACTGGGGGGGCCTGCTCTGTGACAAAGGTCGGTCACGTCATGTGAAATTTCTCATCTCATGTTGTGTTGTCGAATTTTTTATTTCTTTAAGGATGTAATATAATTCACGATGTAGGCATCAAGTTGATTAATTATAAGTTTTAGAATCGTGGACCATTGGTTTCAGTTCCCTACGTCAAGTCTTCTTTTTATTATTATCAGGTGGCGATGATGTTTATTTTTGCTCTCTCCGCCTTTATAATAGTTCAGTTTACAGTCACATGAACTAAGACAGCATTTTCTGACCGTATGAAAGGAACTGAATCCACTCGGTGCCTGGAACCAAACCACATTACAAAAAACCTGCAGGTTTAGACTATGATTTGAAAAGCAGTGAACCAGGAAACATTTGCCCCTGGTTCAGTAATGGTCCACCTCAGTCACACGAGGACACAGAGTGATTGGTCAAGAAGCAGGAAAATTACATTTGCCGTAAATATATTTATATCCAACCCACAATAAGATGTTTTGGAAGGAAAAACAAAAGATTCCTGTACCAACAAGTCATTGTGAGAAGCTGTTGTTCCAGACGTCAAACAGCTGCAGGATCACCAGGAAAACAAGCTGTCGTTTACTGAATGTGTTAAATAACAGCCGAGGTTGACTCTTTGAGTTTCTGTGCAGATCTGAACTACTGCGGGACCAACCGGCCCTGTAAGAACGGAGGCACGTGCATGAACACAGAGCCGGACGAGTACAACTGCGCCTGTCCAGACGGATACTCCGGCAAGAACTGCGAGATCGGTGAGCGCGAGGGTTCAAAATCCAGGTCTGGGTGTCACCGCAGCGTTCACACCCTGAAGACGTGGATGAATTGTAATGATTTCTCTCGACTTTTGTCTCCAGCGGAACACGCCTGTGTGTCCAACCCCTGCGCCAACAGAGGGACATGTCATGAAGTCCCATCAGGCTTTGAGTGTCACTGCCCAGCCGGCTGGTCCGGGCCGACCTGCGCTAAAGGTCAGATGCTCCAAAGTTCACATTAAAGAAGCTGTTCAATCTGAAGTGAACATTCAATCAGTTCAAACTTCATTCCATTATCATTAACATCTGTAAGCAACAGCAGCCTTAAATCTTGTTTTGCTTCTACTGAAGTTAGCCTGCTAACGAGCTAGCCAAGGCTCGGCCGGCCAATCACATCCCTTTCTCATAACGAGTCAGTGTCTAGAAGTAGCTCTGCTCAAAGTTTTAATAATCTTTCAGTGTTTCACCAATTTATTGAAGAAACCTGTTGACACATACGACTTTCTCACTGTCCGACATATAAAACCAGAAAATAAAGTAGACACGAGACACAGAGAAGTCTTACGTTGTTTTCAATGTGGTTGTGATGTTGGACATTGGTCTTGTTTACGTTTCAGACACAGATGAATGTGCGTCCAGCCCCTGCGCTCAGGGCGGGACCTGCATCGACATGGAGAACGGCTTCAAGTGTCTCTGTCCACCACAATGGACGGGAAAGACCTGCCAGATCGGTACGTCTCCAAATCAAATCACCAAAACTTCTAATAATGTGACGTAATGTAAAGAGAGACGATAACTCATTTGAATATCTGCAGGTTTATCAGCCGATAAACATCATGAAGTGTTTTTTCAAAGTAAATTGTGCAGGGACACTTAAATGCATATTTGTATAAGTCTGAAATCATAGATATTTGCATGTTGGATGAAGTGTTGCTGTGATGAAGTGTTTTTGCACCTAAACTGTTTGACGTGCGTCCAAAGTCATTGCAGAGTTTCAGTTTGTGGTCTGACTTGTTTGTTTATCCGGTTGTGTGGTTTAACCAGTTACTGCAGGACGGTCACTAATTCTAAATCAGTGTTTCTATATGTGTGTGTTTATGTAAACGCATGCAAACGGAGATTCTCACTGTGTAGCATCTGCAACTAGAGCCAGGTGACTTGAGTTAGGCTAAAAATAACCCCCCGCCTGGCAACTGCTAGCCTTGGGACCAAATATACTCTGCCGGGGGGTTATCTTTGGCTCCAGACTGGGCGTGACAGGGGGGGGGGGGTGTAGGGGGTATGTACACTACGGTGAGGCGGCACCCCAGCAGAGCCGAGCCCTCACCCTCTTTGACTTCAGCCAGGAAACATTTTATAACCTGTAAACATGCGTGTGCAGCGCCCGAAGCTCAGTGGCTTGTGTTACGGATTCTGTTCTTCTCAGAGAGCTTCCCCCTCCAGGGAGCCGGGTGGTACCTGGGAGCGAGCGGGACGGGGAGGTGGGGCGGCGGATTGGCTCGGAGCTTGGGTTTTTGGGAAAGGGCTCAGGGTGTTTAATTTCAGCCGGCCAACAGGTGCCGCTTACCTCCTGGGAGTAGTATTAATGCACTGTGTCGGTTTATAGTGAGCAAGGCAGCGCGGCGGGGCGCGGCGAGTGCTGCCTCTGAAACTGACCACTCGGAATGCCGCAGGTTGGCCTTCAGGGAATGCAATAGAGAGACATTAACCCTGAGGGAGGGGGAGGCGGGTGAGGATAGATCAAGGGGGGGGCGATGGAAGCTGAACTGTAATTTCACATGTTTGAAAAAGACCCTGAGTCGTTTGCCCTTAAAAGTCGTTCGAGTCGCCGGCTTTGAATCCAGTCGCATTCACACAATGATAAATGTGCACATTAGAGACGTTCTGCACTGTGATGCATCTCTCATTTAATTAGAACTGCACAAGGAAATGAAATTAAGTTAACAACTCGTGAAATACTGCAAAAGAGGCTAGTTTTAATTTGTGGAAATGTTGTTCTGACTTTAGGTGATCGACTTTTTAAATGTTTCTGATGTACAGCAGACATTACACCGTTTGTGTAACAGGTGGATGGAGGTGAAGCTTGGTGACGGGGCCTCTGAACGCTCTCATTCATTCTCTCTGTGTCTCTCGTCTCCATTTTGCAGACGTTTATGAGTGTGCGGGGATCAAGCCTTGTCTCAATGCTTACTCTTGCAAAAACTTGATTGGTGGATATCACTGTGCCTGCTTTCGTGGATGGGTGGGCAAGAACTGTGACATCAGTCAGTATCAATCCAGCAAAAAATCATTCGACTTCAACCTTCTTTCCACCTGCCTGTAGCAACGTCAGAGCCACAGCCCCTCCCTCTTTGTTGGCTCGCTTCACTTCCACTAGCGTTTGTAGCTCAGGGTATTTTCTTGTAGTAGCAGTAGTAGTAGTAGTAGTAGTAGTAGTAGTAGTATCGTAAGTTGTACAAGTGTGCAACTGGATCATTTAGCTCTGATTGCATGCTAATATTGATTGATATTTATTGATCCAACCACCAACACGTTTGTCCGTTGGGCTGATGGTCGAGTCTGGTGCTAAATTTTAATTATTTTCTTGGTTTTACTGTGAATTAAAACACCAGATTTACTTTAGGTTAGTGATGCTAGTGGAAGAAAAGCTAAGCTAGTGAAGCTGCTGAGCTTCAGATCTCTTCCTTCTCCTGTGTTGTACCTCTTTATGGCTGTTTGTACCTTTCACACCTTCACTTACTCCTCTAGGCTCCAGGATTCAATCCTTCTTTGCTCTTTAGCTTGTGTTTAAAAAGTCAAGCGTCAGTATTTCCCTTTGACGTTTAGTTTCACTGCACGTTTTCGCAGCTCATGTGCACCTGAATCTGCTTCTAGCGTTTCTTCCTCTGGGCATGAATCTCTCTGCTTTGCTTTATTTAACCACGTTCTTGTAGCGGCTGCATGTTTTTCAGCATCGATTCATTTTTCCACCTCCCAGTTTGTAATTTAATCAAAGTGATTTCTCCTCAGATGTGAACAGCTGCCACGGACAGTGTCAGAGTGGAGGGACCTGCAAGGTGAGATTCTGAAAAGATCAAATCTGAAGAGTTATTTCCTTTAAAACCGATTTAGGAGTGGATATTCTATTGGGTAAATTCAGCCATTAAAGAGTGAATTCTCCAAATGTCATCCTGTTAAACACGTTACTGCTGCTGCTCTTCAAATTCCTCTCCAGCTTCATGGTGAAGTTTTGAATTTGGAAGAAACTCTTAATCATTTTCACTGACACTAAATAAACTTTCCAGTCAAATAAAAGTCAGACCAACCGTCCAAAGTCCAAATACTTCCACTGATAGAAACTGCAACAAATAGCCTGGATGATAAATCTGTTATCAAAACTCAGCATGATGCATTAAGAGCCTTCAGCAGTAAGAGGATAGAAATGTGAATAATTTGTGGTTGATGCCTGAACTTTCTCGATGATTGATTTCACTTTGTCTCATCTCCTCTCTGACACTTTGGATCATGAGATGTTGCTAAATTCTTGTCTGTGTTCCAGGAGGTTGCCAGAGGCTACCAGTGTGTTTGCCAGCCAGGATTCATGGGCCGACACTGCGAGGTTCAGAGGAACCGCTGTGCCAGCGGTCCGTGTAGAAACGGTGGCCGCTGCCACGCCCTGCTGGATGGATTCATGTGTGAATGCCCTCCAGGCTTCGCTGGCACGACCTGTGAGGTGCGGGTTGGATCCAGCGAGTGAAGACACAGTGTGATGATGCCTGCAAATTCAAGTTGTGTTTTAACCTTCTGTTTTCCATCTGAAGGTGCAGAACGACCCGTGCAGCCCAAGCCCGTGTCACAACAAGGCCCAGTGCCACAGCGTGATGGGAGACTTCTACTGCAGCTGCCCCGACGACTACGAGGGTAAAACCTGCTCAGAGCTCAAGGACCACTGCAAGACCAACCAGTGTCAAGGTAACATGGCTCCTGGACAATCCTCTGCTCTATAATAAGATATCTGGAGACATTCCTGCTGATCCCCTCTTTTTCTAATCCACCTCAAAGTGATTGACAGCTGCACGGTCGCTGTGGCAACCAACGACACCCAAAAGCGGGTGTGGCACATCTCGTCCAATGTGTGCGGCCCCCACGGCCGCTGCATCAGTCTGCCGGCCGGGAACTTCAGCTGCTCCTGCGAGCCTGGATTCACTGGCACCTACTGCCACGAGAGTGAGTCACTATTAGCTCCACACAGCCACAAACACACACAGACTATATTTATCATCAGTTACCATCACTGGGAATCACTCGTACAGTAACACAGACGCACTGATCATCACTGGCTGGGTTTAGTTTACACTGGGGGGGGGGGCAGAAGAAGGAAAGTCAGTCGAGAACATGAGTGAGAGAGTTTATCGTTCACATCCGATCACTTTGTTTTGTTCTTTTTCCCCGTTTTCC
Organism: Verasper variegatus; assembly: GCA_026259375.1. Lineage (NCBI taxonomy): Eukaryota > Metazoa > Chordata > Actinopteri > Pleuronectiformes > Pleuronectidae > Verasper > Verasper variegatus. The sequence continues at coordinate 22,048,490 of CM048049.1, forward strand.
AACTCAAACTAACTCACTCACTTTTCTCCAAAGCTACTTGAAGGACGTGTTTATTCTGAAATAAGCCTTTGTGGTCTCGGTGCATTTAAAACTCAACATCAGTTAATATCCGTCCTTGCTTTTGTCTGCAGATATTAATGACTGCGCGTCGTCCCCCTGTAAAAATGGAGGAACCTGCATCGATGGGATCAACTCCTTCCAGTGCTTCTGCCCCAACGGCTGGGAGGGCCGCCTGTGTGATGTTGGTGAGTGGTTTCCTCAAACTAACCTTTCTACAGTCATCCACATGGGGCATCGTGCACATTTGCAGATGACACTGTGACTTATATTATACTTCATGTGAGTAGTATAATATTTATTTTCATATTATAACAGTAAACAACTTTTAATTAACTCTAAACATCAGCACTAAGGAGGCTCCTCTTCGATGATGTTAAAGTTTAGAACAGTGTGAGTTACTTTCCTGCTTCCAGAACATCGGGGAACACATTTCTCTGCTGTGAGCTGGTAAAATCAATATATATAATCAATAACCTGATCACTGTGCTGACTCGTTGTTTGATTGCTCCAGATGTGAATGAGTGCAACAGGAACCCCTGTCAGAACGGAGGCCAGTGTGTCGACCTGCTCAACGACTTCTACTGCAACTGTGTAGACAACTGGAAAGGAAAGACCTGCCACTCGCGTAAGTCCACACGGGTGTTTCCTAGCATGTGAAGAAATCTGTGTGTTCTGTACGTATGTGCACGTGTTAAATGCTTGAATGAGAATACATGTATGTTTGCGTAACAAGTCTTTGAAGCGAACAGGAAGAGAAACTCAGTTTATCAGTATCTAAATAGACGAATTATAAAATGCTCCAAAAGATTATTTTCATTGGCATCAATGCAGAAATACATCAAAGGGAAGTAAAAATGAAACAAAGCCAATGAATCTCTCATGAGTGGCGTCTTTGTCTTCTTGTTCCATCTTCTTCAACATGTCAGGTCTTATATTTTTCTTCGCTACCTCAGCCTGTTAATCTTCCTTGTGAAGCACAATGGCCTCTCGGGCGGCTGTGTGGGCTTGTTCTCTCCTCTCACGATGTCTCTGAACTCTGCTGTGGTAATCGCTGCTTTACGCTGGCACCGAGTCAAATGTTTGAAACGTTTTTTTCCCCCCCCGCGGTCCAGGTGAGAGCCAGTGCGACTCCACCACCTGCAGCAACGGAGGGACGTGCTACGACCACGGAGACTCCTTCCTGTGCAGCTGCCCCTCGGGCTGGGGGGGCAGCACCTGCAACACAGGTCAGGCGCCCACCACTCTGACTGTTATCATCAGAGCCATAACACTGTGATGATGTGATGTGACCCCGTTACGACCTGGTCAGAGATTAAAAAAAACTTCCTCGTATTGTTTTGGTAGCCAAGAACAGCACGTGTGACTCGGGCCCCTGCGAGAACGGGGGGACGTGCGTCGGCAAAGGAGACGTCTTCACGTGTATTTGCAAGGACGGCTGGAAAGGACCCACCTGCGCTCAGAGTACGTGACCGTCAGAGCCTGTTGCACGTGCACATCTGAGCTGTGGGATCCATCTGGGATCTGTTGACTTTCTAAACAGCCAGTGAAAGTAGAATCACCTCAAACAAAAGGCTTCACTTTAGCTCCTCGTTATTTTCTGCTAGACTTTTTCTGTTATTATTCAAATTTGGATTCTGAGAACTAGTCACAACTAGTATCTTTTTTATGATTTCTGATATTTGTTAATAAGTGTGTTTCCTTTTCTTTTTGTTTTTACGCCTGAAATAGTGAATTAAAAGTCATTATTGTCACGTCCTGTTCAGTGAAAAGTACCTGATACTGATTAGTCGACCTTCTTTCTCTTGCAGATGTCGATGACTGCAATCCACATCCCTGGTAAGATTCATTTTCATTAATCTACTGAAAACCTTTGGTTGTGAATGATGATGACGTTTAAATTATTGTCTGTTTATAAACCGTCGGTCGGACAAAACAAGACATTTAAAAAACATCAACTCGAGTTTTAGACATTTTTGATGTATTTTTTTAATTTATTCTATTTTATTAATGAAGGTAATTCAAAAATGTAGAGATGTAAAAAATGAGGGCGGGTCCCCCTGGACAAAAGCCCCCCCCCCTGCCTCCCCCATTCTGTCCTCCTCACCCTCCTCTACAATGACTGACAGGTGGATTACTGGTGGTTTTGGTTTTGGGAGGAGGGGGTGGAGGCAGGGGGGTTGGGGGGGGGGCAGGAGAGAGAAGAGACTCCCCGCTCGTCCATTCACCCTCCTCGACCTGGGGGGAGCTGCAAAGAGTGGAGGTGTGGGTGAGGGGGGGTGGGTGGGTGGGGGTCGCTCAGTATGTGGTCAGGAGGGATTTACATATAAAGTCTGGACATTGATCTGGGATCAGCTTCAGTCGGCTGCCACTCAAACAGAGACTCTGCAAACTCTGCAGGAGAAAAGTCCCACAGAGAGTTTGTCTGTCACTCAGGACGACAAACAGAACCACCTCACGAAAGATCCACAATGCATTGCAGGCACGTATAGTGCGCACGTATATCGCAGATGTAAAGTGTCTGTCGTGAGTTTTAGAAAAAAGATCTGGGGTCAGAAAACAACTCAAAGACCTGAAAGTTAGATTCAAATAACTGGGTTGAAGTTGTGTTACGTTACAAACATGTTTAACATACTTGAAGAGTTTTTATTTGTGTTTTTGTTGTGAGTTTGATAAAGTGAACAACTTCAGCTCATCTGAAGTCTTTTCTTGCTTTTCATTGATTCTCTTCAGGAGAAGTTTTCTCTCTTCAGTTTCTTTGTGTTTCATGTTTGCACAAACACGTCATCCACGCTCATTTCTCTGTCTCTCCTCCGCAGCTACAACGGCGGCATCTGCGTCGACGGCGTGAACTGGTTTCGCTGCGAATGCGCCCACGGATTCGCCGGACCGGACTGCCGCATAAGTGAGTCCCCCTGGGAACCGGAGGGGAGGGTGGGGTCAGATGGGCCGGAGGGGTCAGAGGTGAAAGGCTGCGATGGGGGAGCGTGAGCCGATTGTTTCAGGGCGACAGATTAGGAAGCCTTTTAGGAAGACGGTCTTAACCTCTCGCCTCTGCGCTGAGCCGAGGTCAGAGCGGAGGTCCATCAGACGGGTCGGTGCGCTCTCCCGTGGCCTTCATGAGAGAAAGCTCTCCAGAAAAGCCTTTTCACAACCAGAGTGTGTTGTCCATTTGAAGTGTGTGAAGCCAAAGAGATTCTCTGGATTCCCTCACCCACTGGAGATTTTTAAATAACATTCAAATCGCTCAAAGATCAGAGTTCCTCGGTTCCTGAAAAGACACTGAAGCTTTTCCAAAATCGTCTTATTTTAAAAAAAGATTTTTCCAACATTCTCCAACATTTCTTTTCCACGTATGATCTCTTTGGTCTAAACTGTCTTTTCAAAATGATTTAAGTGAGTTGTCTGTTTAATGAACAATCCTCTGCTGGTTCTCTCTCAGACATAGACGAGTGTCAGTCGTCTCCTTGTGCCGAAGGTTCCACCTGCATGGATGAAATCAACGCTTTCCGCTGTGTCTGTCCTCCAGGACACGCCGGACCTCGCTGTCAAGAGTGTGAGCAAACTTTATCCATCTGGACTCGGTGCCGTGTTTTTCAGTAGTTCTGTTAGAGCTGCTTCTTCCAGTTCGGTGTTAAAGCTCAGGCTCTTTGAACATGGCTTCGCTTCAGGGGAGCTTTCCTGGATCTCCAGCTGTGCACATGTTCTCACCCTCTCCTCCATTCCTTCCAGTCATCGGACTCGGGAAGTCGTGTCGTCACGCTGGGCTGCAGTTTCCTCACGGCAGCCGGTGGGAGGAGGAGTGTAACGCCTGCCAGTGTGTCGACGGATACGTTCGCTGTTCTAAGGTCAGTGAAGCTCCAAAAGTGTTTTAGCTGCACATCAGTAATAATAATCACATATCTCATGACCATTCACGAACTTTGGTCATGTTGTGTAAACAGGAAGTAGATTGTGTAAACAGGAAGTAGATTGTCTACTCTGCAATTGGTTGCTTAAATTCAGAAAAACTATTAACAAGGAAAAGTGAAGGTGAAAAGTGAGAGCAGGGATTTATTTTAAGAAAGTAAAAGCAGTGAATCCTCGCTCTTCCAGGTGAGGTGCGGTCGCCGGCCCTGCGTCCTCCCGAAGGCTCTTCCTCCCGCGGACACCAACCCTCCGTCCTGCCCCGGAGGCCACGAGTGTGTGGAGCACCAGTTCCTCACGTGCTTCTCGCCACCGTGCAACCAGTGGGGCGTGTGTTCGACGCCGGACCCCCCCACACCTCTGCACACCCAGTGTGAGCCCAACAGCGGTTACCTTGACAACAGCTGTGCTCGCATCACGCTCATCTTCAAAAAGGACAAAGTGCCGCAGGTAAGAGAGTTCTTGTTTGTGAAGCTTCAAAATATGAACTGAATTTCTCTGTTTTAATATATTTAATGGGCCTTTTTTCAATTTTATACATAATGGAATTAACGATAAAAACCAAGCGAGCATTGAAAACAGGATCGTCTTCCACCCGAACTGCTCTGTTTAAGCTGCTCTGTGGTTTCTACTCGGCCGTCACAGTTTTTGACAGTTTATAATTTTTCCTTCTCCTCGGGCAATAAAATGAAAATTTAAAAGCAGAATAAAACGACTCCAGCAATAAAAAACGATGCTTTAAACGTCAAATTTAATGAGGTCGTTCTTAAAATATGAAGTTTTGTGGTTTTAGTATTTTGTATCAAAGAGAGACGTTGTTCAGAGGGTTTAGCGTTGATGCAGACGTTTTATCAGCCTGATGTTCCTGCAGCCAACAGATCTGCATGATCCCAGTGTGAGAGAAGTTTGAAAACCACCAGCAAACCCAGTTTCACCAGAGTCATCGAGTCTTTTCCGTCCTTGTTGATGTTTCATGTCATAACAGAACATTTGAAGTAATTTTCCTCCCACCCTGCGTTGTTAACTCTTGATAATTGCTCGAATTATCGAATGTTAACAACACAGGGTGGGAGGAAAGTGATTTCAGATGTCCCGCTGCCTGAGACACACAACATCATGAGGTCCTGTACACAAACCAGAGCCGGTTTCTGCTGCTTCCTTCTCCTCCTCTCAGTGTGTCATCGTGTCTCAAGGTTCAAGCTGGTGCATAGTCGGTAAAATCTTAAGATCAATTGTAAAACTTCCCGGGAGTCAGTGTGAGGAGGTGAAAACAGCAGTGAGACACTAGAAGACCAAATGTGAATCTTCTCGTTCGTCCTGGTGATGTTTTGTTGCTCACCACGATGTCATGAAACCTTAACTGTCGTCATGGTATTAAGTTTTTAATGAATGACGGAATTCTGATTGGCTGGTGAGAATTAGAAAGTGCAGTTGCTAATGTGTGTGTGTGTGTGTGTGTGTGTGTGTCTGCAGGGCACCACTGTGGAGAACATCTGCTCGGAGCTCAGGTACCTCCCCTGTCACTCAGACGCTGGCTGAGGAGCGAGCGCTGCTCATCCTCTGTGACCTGTCCTACTCCAACAGCGACGCCGTGGAGGTTGCCATGGTAATTATTCCACAAAAACACACACACACACACACACACACACACTGACAGTGCTGTCTTTCGGGTGGTCTCACAGTTGAGGACGTATCCACTTCTGGAACCGTCATGACGATGGTTCCTCAGAATGTGTTGTCCATCAAACTTTTGGGATGGTCATCAAGTCATCAAGTTGTTAAAGTCTCACATCACAGCTTCAGATTCAGACACCGTCTCCCCGTCTCCCCGTCTCTCCGTCTCTCCACCACTTTCCCTCTTTCCTTCTCCCACTTTATGAAATCATACTTAATCCAACGCTGCAAATCGTTTCCAGAGCTGTAAAATCTGAACCTTTTAATTTAACCTTCTAATTTTTCTTTCTTTCCTCTTTTACTCAAACAACAGAAGAAACAAAAGGGAGGAAAGAAAGGAGAGGCGTTTGAGGCTTTTAACATCTGGATGAGATTTAGCGTTTCACCTTGCTGATCTGTCTCCTCTCTCCCTCCTCCTCCTCCTCCTCCTGTTTCTTCTTCTTCCTTCTTACTGTCTCTTGCACCTTCCCTTCTTTCATTCCTCTCTCTTCTGTTTTTCTTTCTCCCTCACTCTTTTCTTTGTTGCCGTCTTTCCTACGACTCTCCCTCACCTCTCCCTCTTTGCCTCTCTCCCTGCTTCTCTCGCTCTCGGCCACCCAGACTCAGGGGAAATCAGTCACTTCTGGGCTTTAAGCTCTTAATGGAGGGGATTAGATCTCGTCCCTGTGATGTTTGCAGGCTTGTCGTGAGCGGCAGATACAGGAAGAGGAGCGGTGAGCCTGACATCCACCCAATCCCCACAACAAGGCTTTCATAAGAAACCTCACTCCCACTCAGAAACGTCAGCGTCCGTTTCCAAGTGTGGGTGAAATCTTTATAATCTCAGCGAGCTCTGCGGAGCGTCGATTTATTCTCAGCCAAAGAATCCCGAGGT